>PVJA010010554.1:0-57113 GCA_004027025.1 Myocastor coypus | reverse complement strand
AAAAAAAAAAAAAAAAAAAAAAAAAAAAAAAAAAAAAAAAAAAAAAAATAATAATAATAATAATAATAATAATTATTTTAAAAAATTCATATCTTTAGGCTAGGGAGATATTGCAGTAGAATAAGTGGTTGCCTGGCAGACACAAGGACCTGAGTTCAATCTCCAGTTCTGCAAAAACAAAAAAGAAAAAAAAAATCCTGTATATTCTCTGAGGTTCTGAAAATTCTTTGACATTGTATCCTTCCTGATTACCTTTCTGCCACTCTCCAGTTTATCTTTCTGGAGTTCCATCATCTGGAATTTCTTCTGCTCTCTATTCTAGTTCACTGATGCTTTTGTTAGTTGTGAGTGCATTTAATCTGTTCTTTAATAGGTCTATCTTGTCATAACTTTAAAGTTCTGTTTGGTTCTTTTTAAATCAGTTTACTAAGGTGCTTAATCTTGTTCCTGCCTCATGGGTTTAGTTTTCTTAGTTGTCTAATGCATACTTTATATTCTGATCTGACAGTCCCATTATCCAAATTGTTATTGAACTAATGCAGCTCTTTATTGTTTCTGTGCTCATGTATTGTGACTTGTTTTTTGAAGTACTTTGTAATGTTATTGTGAACTCATACTTAGTTGCTGATTGTAATCTTTAAGCGTCCTGAGGGATCTGAGATATGATCTTCAGTGAAAATTTATATTTGTTTCTGTTACTTGTTCCCAGTGCTAGCAAATTTGAAACAGTTTAATATATCAGCTTGGGTTTTCTAAACATATACATGATTTTGAATTTTCATAGTGTTTTTCCATTTTTGATGAAACCTCACTCGATTGTGTTATTTTACCACCATAACTTTTCTCTAGCTCACCCTTTGGCTGAGAATATATATATCCTCCGTGGATATAAATCTACTCAACAAATCTCAATATCAACTATTCCTTGTTATTGTTTTATTTTGGGGGAGGAGATTGAGATAATATCTCATTTAGATCAGGATAGTCTACCAGGAATCAATCTCAGGACCTTGCATTTTCTGCGTTCTCAACCCTTGTAACTTTTTTTTAGAAAAGTGACTTAAATACAAAATACATTTGGAAGAATTTTTTAAAATTAATGTTTATTGAAAGTGTTAATGTTTAATTGTTTGATCAGTCCTACATACTTATGTCTGTTGATCTATACTGATTTGATGATGAAAGTATGTAATGCTAATGCAACCATTGTTAAATTTTTCTTAAAAAAATAAAAAAATATATAATTGAGAAACCCCTAGTCAATAAACCCCTACTCACTTCCACTTATAAAAGAGGGTGAAAAAAAAATAGATCAGGATGGTCTTAGATTCATTTTGTATCCCAGGCTGGCCTCAAATTGAGACAATCCCCCGACTTATCCTCCTGAGTGCTGGGATTACCAATATGTGCCACCACACCTAACTAACCAATTTCAGTTATTTACCTTTGACTTTTCCTTACTTTCTAATGAAGTTTAAATTAATATTATAATTTATTATGCATTTTTATGCGTTTATAGGTTTTGTAAATAATCTATTTTGTAATATCATCAGAGGCAAGTATCTAGATGTGTTCTTGTGTACTGGTATGTGTGCATGTGTGTAAATGGGGTCATGACACCGAATCTGGAAAGTATATAAGCAGAGTCTGGTGCGTTGACACATGCCTAGAATCCCAGCTACTCAGGAGACAAGCAAGAGAACTACAACTCTGAGACAAGGGTGTGCAATTAAGCAAAACCCCATCTCAACATTTAAATTAACTTTTAAAAAAATTTTTTTAACTTTTATTTATTTGTGTTATGGCCGGCCCAGCCTGCCCCAGGGGTGGGACTGACGCAACATGTGGTGCTGGGGTTTAAACCACGGTCCCTGAGGTTGCCTAAGCTTGCCTAAGCAGGCACTTTAAACCACTGAGCTATCTCACTGGCCCCCTAAAATAACTTTTTAAAGGGATAGGGTATATCTCCTGGCTAGAGCACTTGCCTAGCAAGTGTAAGCCTCTGGGTTTAATCACAAATAACTAGAAAAAAGAAAAACAAAATTTTTAGGCTTTGTGAACATACTTCATCATTTATATACCTGCCTATCATTTATGTTCATCTTATAGTATACTAATAATTTTCACAAAATTACATATGTGCCACTAAAATGATTTGTCTAAAAAATTAAATGACAGGCCTCTGGCATCAGAGTACTTGGCTTCAAATCTGTTTTCCTTTGACTGTGTGGACATAATTAAATTAGCTAACTTCCCTGTGCAAAAATTTTCTTATAAAGTGTATATAATAATAGTACTTACTTTATATGCATGGTTGTGATCTATAACAGTGAAGGCCTGCTGCATATGTGTTATTTAATAATTTAATAAATATTAGCAGTTTTTATTATTTTTAAAAATTTTCCCTGTCCAGTTTTCATAACTGTTAATAAAGGTATATATATATATATATATATATGCATGTATATATATATATATATACACTTACCTACATATAATTATCTTTTTATGTAAATTGACTGAAGAGTTTATACTAAAATTAAGAGAAGAGCTCCAATAAATGTTAACGTTAGTTTTTATTAAAACTGTACCAACATTGTTTACAATACAAAGGGCTTATAAATTTAGCTGCTTCCTGTATTAGCTATTGCTACTTCATATACCCATTACCATATTTCTGAGTAATCCATGTATGCTATACTATCTATTGCCACTATGGACTTTCAGTTATGGTCAATAGAGATTTATTTCTCTTATCCTCATTTCTGCTGTGCTTTCACTCCTCTAGTACTTCCAATATAATTGTATCACAATTCCTGGTTTAATCAACATTCAGTCTTTACATTATTATACCTTTGCAGTAATTCACTACTAAGCATTCCTTCTTTATCTTTTCCCTCTCTTGCTTAATGATTTCTTTTTTAAAAAAATTCCTTTTCTAATGCGATAAAGTTTTTTATATCTTTTTATTTTTATTTTTTATGTTATAGCCGGCTCAGCCTGCTCTGGGGGAGGGGCTGGTGCAGCATGTGGTGCTGTGGATTGAACCTCGGTCCTTGTGGTTGCCTAAGCTTGCTTAAAGAGATGTTTTAGGCCGCTGAGCCATCTCACCAGCCCCAATATCTTTTGATTGCTTTCACAGATTCTAGTGGCATCTTTCAGTGTAATTTTACTGTAAGCATAATTGCATCATCAACCTTGTTATTTTACACTTGATCTTAGCCAAAAGTCCTTGTCATCTCTCTTCTATCCTAGGAGAGACCTCTGTCCTCTATGTCTGTTACATGCTTCCTCTGAAATCCTGTTAAACAGCTCTCACATCACCCATAATGTTCTTTTTGCCCTTTCTCTAGGTTGTAATCAATGTTGACCTTTATTTCTTCTCTTAATGGCATACATCTTCCACTAGATTCATCAGATTTAAAACATGGTACAGCAGCAGAACAACCTGACTATGGCAGCCTTGAAGGATTATCTTTGGAGTCCAACATTAATAATATATCTGTTCCATAATGTTGTAGGATTTCCTCCCCTCTCCTGTGTTCTTTTGTTCCTCAATTTGCTCTTTCACTTGGGTAAATAATATATGCATTCCTACGGGGCCCAGTGGGATGGCTCAGTGGTCTAAAGCGCCTGTTTGGGAAAGCTTGGGTGGCTTCAGGGACCACAGTTTGATCCCCGGCACCACATGCTGCGCCAGCCCTGTCCTCGGGGTGGGTTGAGCCGGCCATAAAAATGAGTGAATAAACAAACAAAGGTTCTGAAACAAGAAATAAATAAATAAAATAAAAAATTCTTAAAAAAAAGAAAGAATATATTCACTGGAAAGTTGCATAGTAAGTAAGGGTTCTGGATTTGTGCCCTCAGTATGTTTGTGCTCAGGTTCATGTTTCTGTTGTCCTGACTTGCTGCTTAGGCTAGGATATAGATTTCTAAACTGGAAATACTCTTCCTTCAGCATTGTGAAGTTATTCACAATGGGTCCCTTGCCTGTTTAATTGCTGATGAGGTATCTGAAGCCTTTTAATGTCCTATCCTTTATGTATATCACCTGCATTATTCATCCTTTGTGTTGGAGATTTACATTATGCCCTTTTGATCTGGAAATTAAGGTCCTTGGTTCTAGAGAATATTCTGAAGTTTATCATTTCTTCTCTAGTTTCTCTTTTCATAGCCTCTATTACTTACATGTTGGGTTTCTAATGTTGAACTTTCTCATCTTTTCTGCCCTGTTCTTAATCTCTTTGTTTTACTTTCTAGGAGACTCTCTTATCTTCCAATTTTCTTTAGCTGTTTTTTTTTTCTTTTCTTTTTGAGATTGGCCAGGCTGGCCTTGAACTCCTAGTGACTATCCTGTCTCAGCCTCCTGAGTGCTGGGATCACAGGCATGCACCACTCTACCATACTCTTTCTTAGCTTAGCTTTCTTTCTTTTTTTAATTTTACTTCTTTTAATGAGACAGGGTCTCACTGTATGGTTCAGTCTGGCCTTGACCTCATTTTATAGACCAGGCTTGCCTTGAACTTGCACCGATACCTCTGCCTCACTCTTCTGAGTACTGGAATTGGAGGTGTATACCACTACATCTGGGTTCTTCCTTAGATTTTCATTTTGTTTTGTTTTGCATTTTGAAACAAGGTCTCACTTAGTTTCTCAGTTGCCCAGAAAGGCTCAAATTTAAGATACCACTGCTTCAGCTTCCAGAATGTTGAGATTATAGGCTTGCCTACCATACATAGTCCCTGGCCCTCTATTTTTGCCTTTCAAGACAGATTAAACTTTAAGGTTTCTGCCACAGTGGAAAAGGAGCACTTTCCTGTGCATAGAGTTGGTAAAGGAATCTTAGAGTCTTAACCATTTCTCAAACATTTTTTACTGAATTCTTATTTAGTTACCTCTTCTTTTCCCCTAGTTCTAGACGTAACCAGTGCTGCTATTTCCCAGGCTTCTGAGCCTCAGTGGGATAAATCAGACTGCCTATCCATTTTGGCTTCTGCCAGTTTATGATTCAGTTTTTTGTGGTCTACATAATCAATTATCATTTGCCCATCCACTTTCCTGTTTCACAGATGTTTTTATCTTTCCTGTTTCTCCCATCCTCTGGATTTATTGGAAGAAAAAAAAAAGAAATCTCTTGACTAAATTAGATATGAGTGTTACTCCTATTATCTTACCTTTGGAGTCTTAATTTTTAAAAATGGCAGTTATTCATGGTTTTGTTTCTGTTTCTTTTTTTTTTGGTCTTTTTTTTAAAAAAATTTTTATTTATTTATTTATTTTTTCTTGTTTCAGAACCTTTGCTTGTTTACCCACTCGTTTTTATGGCTGGCTCAGCCCGTCCCGAGGGCAGGGCTGGCGCAGTATGTGGCGCCGGGGATCGAACTGTGGTCCCTGATGCCGCCCAAGCTTTCCCAAGCAGGTGCTCCAGACCGCTGAGCCATCCCGCCGGGCCCCTTTTTTTTGTCTTTTTGAGACAAGGTCTTGCTATGCAGTTCAGGCTGGCCTTGAGCTCACTTTTGTAGTCCAGTCTGGTCTTGAATTCACACCAGTCTTCCTGCCTCAGCCTCCGAAGTGCTGGGATTATAGGTGCATGCCACCGTACCTGGCTCCTTTAAAAAAATCTTTTATCTGTTTATTTATGTATTTAGTACAGGATCTCACTATGCAGCTTCACCCACTAAACCATTTCCTGTGTGAGGATGTAATCTTTGAAAATACTTCTAACAAATGTATAATGTATGATTTAAAAATACAGTGAATGTTTACTTTTTAAAAATGTATCACAGCAGAAGATACATTGCCTCTAATCTAAGATCTCTCAAAATATTCTCTCTTCCTTCAGGCACACTTATCACATCATTCTTACCACATTCTGAAATAGTTTTGGAAATCCTCTTTCATAAGTCCTTTGCTGTACTGTCATGGCTCTTGAGATGCTGAAATGGTTCAAAACATTTACCTTTTGTGGTCATTGTTGACTTTGGAGAAGAACCAGAAGTCACACAGTGAATAAGATAGATGAGGACACACTGCAGTGTTTTTGAGTCTACTTTTCTTTTGGATAACCTGAAGCCATAACCTTCACTGTTTTTTTTTTTTTTAATTATATCTTGTAAAAACACTAATGAAAGAGGATTTCAGAAGTGCTTTGGAAAATGGAAATACAACAGATAGATGTGTTTGAAGTAAGGGGAGCATTTTGAGGAAGATTAATGACAATATCTCTTACTATAATAATTTTAAATTGAGAATTTAATATAATTTTGATGACTCCTACATAATTCCTTGATTGCATGTCATGAGCAATTCCCCATGTCAGAATACAGCCTTTGAAAACAAAAATTTTAATGGCTTTATAATATGATCTTCATATGATTTTGATGTATTATTTTATAGATAAGGTTTGTATTTTCTTTTCTGAATCTAAATTACTTTAGACCAGTGGTGGAAAACCTTTTAGAGTTTTCCGTAATAGCAGCCCGCTGCTGCACACGTGTCATAGGTTTGCCATAAGGATGGCAAAGTCTAGATTATAATCTTAGCAAAGTCAGGGAATATCTGCCTTGTTGGTGATTGTGTCAGTGCCTACCCCATGTCTCACATGGAATGGTGGTTTATAGAATGTTTTGTTACACACAGAAGTCTATAATGGGGCCGGGTGTGGTGGCTCACGCCTGTAATCCCAGCACTTGGGAGGCTGAGGCAGGAGGATCGTTGTGAGTTCGAGACCAGCCTGGGCTACAAAAGTGAGCTCAAAGCCAGCCTGAACTGCACAGTGAGATCCTGTCTCAAAAAAAAACACCGAAGTCTATAATGGGATATTACTGGACTAGAAGGTACAAACTTTTTGCAGGTTGTTGATAACTCTTTTTTCTCTTTATTCTTTTATTCAGAATAAGAAACAAGGATGTAAAAATGAAGAGGTACTTGCTGTACTGGGCCATGAACTTGGGCACTGGAAGTTGGGACACACAGTCAAAAATATCATTATTAGCCAGGTAAGTTTGAAGTGATGATTTATTTTTATAACATATTCACCAATTTAGAAGTATGGCAGGTATAAGAGATTATATACTAGAGATATGTGACAGACTTCAGCCCAGAAGGTATAGCACGTGCCTGTAATCCTAGCTCTTCATGAAGGTGAAGCAGAAGATAATACCTTTTAGCTCAGGCTGTGTAATTTAACAAGACCTGGTCTCAGTTGTTCAGTGGGGAGGGGGAATCACAGGAATCAAACTCAAAACCTTGCGCTTGCCAGGCAGTAACTTTTGCCACTGAGCTATATTCTGGCTTTTTTTTTTTTTTTTTTTTTTTTTTTTTTTTTTTTTTTTTTTTTTTTTTTTTTTTTTTTTTTTTTTTTTTTTTTTTTTTTTTTGTTGTTGTTGTTGTTAAGATAGAATGTCACTTTATAGCTCAGGTTGGCCTTGTACTCACTATGTAGCCCAGGCTGGCTTCAAACTGGTGGTGCTCCTCTTACTTCAACCTCCTGAGTGCTGATACTACAGGCAAGTGCCACCACACCCAGCTTCAAAAATTTTCCAAAAGTCTGGGGGTATAATTTAGTTTGAAGACTCTGGGTCTGATCCTCAGTACCACAAGAACATAAATAAAAATGAAAAACGTTGAGAACATAGCTCAGTCATAGGATGCCCCCAGGTTTAATCTCAGGTAGCACAAAAAAAGAGAAACTTTAATAGCTAGGCTTCCTCTGGAGGCTTTCATTAATGCTCCCTGCCTCAATTTCCTCTGTGTCCTCAGGCAAGTTCCTTAATTTCTCTTAGCTGTTTCTTCCTTCATTGAGTGGTGATACCTCATAGAACTAAAAATTAAATGAATAACTAGTTTAGGAGGCCTACCTAAACTGAAGTGACTGTTATGTAAATGTTTACTGTTATCACCATCATAGTCACCACATTCAGAGTTGTTCAGATGTAAGAGCTGTTACTATCAAAAGGAACAAGCATAGATAAATTAGATATTAAAATATCTCCTCTCAGCCGGGCATGGTGGCGCACACCTGTAATCCCAGCACTTGGGAGGCTGAGGCAGGAGGATCCATGTGAGTTCGAGATCAGCCTGGGCTACAAAAGTGAGCTCAAGGCCAGCCTGAACTGCATACGAGACCCTGTCTCAAAAAGACTAAAGAAAGAAAGAAAGAAAGAAAGAGAGAAAGAAAGAAAAAAAATATCTCCTCTCATGCTGGGTATAAAATGCAGGACACTGGCCATGCAGGCAAGTGCTATACCACTGAGCTATGTTAACATGCTTTTTTAAAATGTGTTTGATCACTTAAAAGTAATTTCACTGAAAGCTATAGGAAATATAAAGAAAAAAATAATTTCAATAACATTCCTCCTCTGGGTATTAATACACCAGAATGAGCAGGTTTCCACACAGTGGGTGAAGGAGCACTAAATCCTGTGAATCAGTTCTGAGCATATGGTGCCTTCCCTGAGTCTCAGTTGGGTCTCCGTACGTGTCAGAAAGGCTAACCAGCTGGTTCTGGGGAATTAATGGTATGGGAAGACTCTGAAGGCCTGGGGGCATTTGCCTTTTGCCTTACATCTTTAGGTATAAAAATGAGTTCCTGATTGAAGATGCATTATACAGATAAATGCAGTCAGTAAAAGATTAAATAAATCCAAATCCAAGTTCAAATTAAGTGTTTGGTCTAGTAATAAAAATCACTACCCCTTCCCTGAGGGAAGAATACCAGTGGAATTGGCCTGTCAACGTGGTTAGGTGGTCTCTAAACTGATGCTTTGTCAGGACTGGGGCCAGGTGCATCTACTGACAAACTGGGACTATCAGAAGCCATCTCTTGACCACTGTTCCTAAGTTCCTTGACCACGTTCTGAAGTGGCTGAAAAGAGGCTAGCCGACCACCACAGAGCAGTCATCTGTAGCTGATCATCAAGAGCCTCTTCTCATGGGACTCTAGAGAATATTGCATCAAGCCAGAGGATTAGCATCCTCTGGGCTGATTATGGAAGTTTCCCACATATTTTTTCCCTAAGTCTTCCAGTAGCAGTTCTCCAGTTCTATTGTAGGAAAAATCTATGACCAAAAAGAAACTGCTCTGCATTGAGGAGTATGGAAGGCATGTGTTTAGTAAACTGATGGGAACCAGTTCCAGGTCATCAGCCCAGAGTCTCTTTTGAGTTTAGTTTAAATACAGTTTGCAAGTAGGAAGTACAAAGCCGATAGCTGATTATTATATAATTGGTTATATTGATTACAAGAATCAAGTCTCATGTTGCTAGGCAAATCTGTTTTTTTTTTTTTTTTTTTTTTTTTTTTTTTTTTTTTTTTTTTTTTTTTTTTTTTACTTATTATTTATTATTATTATTATTTTTTGTAGGACCAGGGTTCAAACTCATAACCTTGCACTTGCCAGTCAGGCACTTGTGCCACAGAGCTATCTCCCCAGCACCCAGGCAAATTTGTTTTAAGCAGGTTTACTTGAAAGGAATTGTTTATCATTACATAAGAGCAGTTTTGTGAAGGATGAGGTTTGAGCAGAGCAGGTAAAGTTGAATGCATCCTTGACTGAGCCAGTCTGTTCTAGGCATAAAGTATAAAGTCCTTGAAGTAAGCTGAAATAAAAACTAAATATATGCATGTTTTAAGTAGAAAAACACAGATATTATAGCTGAATGTGGTCAGGTTGACCTAGCTGCCTATTTGGAAGAAGCAGAGAGTCAAGGCTGAATTTAGCAGTCTATGTGGCAAGAAACATGAGCATATCCTGTCTCAACATAGCACAGGCTACTGATTGATTTTTAATTTCTACTATAAGATTTTATAAATATTCTATCACAGTTCAGTGGTCATCAGCCTGTGGCATGCATGCCACAGACAGCTGTTTGTTATCATTGAAAGCTCTAAAAGGTTTGCTATCCCACTCTGTTTCATTCTGAAGCCCTCATCCATCTGAACATTGGTAGCCTGCGGCCAGTAAATTATTATATGTCCTCCACTGAGCAGACAGTGAGACAGTCTACTTAAAATTGCCCTGGCTGCGAAGTGCTTCCCTTTGCACTGCCTTCCAAGATGGCATATTCTACTGTTACGTGTATCACAGGCTGCAGTGTTTTCTTCTTCCTCAATTGAATGATGTAGGGAACTCCTCATGAGGAAAGCTGGATTGAAAGGCAGAACAGCATCAGGAGTCAGCACATTAGAGTAGAAACACCTGCTTGTTAGCTTCCTTCTGCCTTCTGGGTTGCTTCATTTGCACATCTTTGCATGCACATTCGCCTGATGATGGATGCTCTGGGCATACTAATTTCTGGCCAGGTGGCTCCCTAACATCTAACTCAGGAGGAGCAGTGCAGATGTCCCATGGCCAGGAATTCAGTTTACATCCAGGAGGGCCCAAGAGCAATCCAAATGTTAATTTCAAAAGGACAATAGTTACTTGACAAAAATGGACAAACTAAACTATATATCTGGGCATTCTTCATGGTATTTTTTCTGTTGGAGCTTGTCATGTGGACTCACTGTGTCATTAGGGCTGAGTCACAGAGCCTGGGCTCTGGTGTTGCTAATCAGCATTTGGATTAACCTGGTAAATGGCTCAAGAGCAGCACAATTAATTATAGTATGGGTGGCCTCCAAGTTTTTAAGAGAAAAAAATTTATTTTCCACATTTACTTCAACAAATTTATTGTCTGGTACAGGCTTTTGTGTCCCTCCCCCTTCTTATGTATTGGTAAAGATGGTTCCATTTTTTTTTTTTTTTTTCTTTGATCTTCCTGACTGTTCTGTACAGTTACTAAAGTCCTAAGGAAGATTCAAGGAAAACCTGTTGCTTTGGAGCTTCACCTTATGGACTTAAAAAACAAATGGCAGAATCATTCTAGCTCATCCACTTTGGAGAGAAAATATCCTATTGCAATTGATTACATCATACCCTCAATTGTAAGAGACCAACTCAAGCCTTCCTTTGTAGAGAACATTTAACATTAACATTTACGCATTTGGGAAATTTTTATTTTCCCTTTGATATTAAAAGTAACTGCCAAAGTAAGTTTTGCTGTATTCACACCATCTTACTTAAAATTCCATCATGATTCCCTGTTGTGCTTTTATGGTGCTGCTTATTCCCCAGTGAAATGCTCAGCAGTAACTTAAAACTTCATGTTGTTTTCCAGATGAACTCTTTCCTGTGTTTTTTCTTATTTGCTGTATTAATTGGTCGAAAGGAGCTTTTTGCTGCATTTGGTTTTTATGATAGCCAACCTACTCTAATTGGACTACTGATCATCTTCCAGTTTATTTTTTCACCTTACAATGAGGTAATGTATACTTTAAAATTTCTCTCACATAATACTTTCTCTTTTGTATTTATAAGCCCTTTAGGATAGTATAAAAAGAAGTGAACAAAACTGTACAGCCTTATCAGATATTTGAAATAATCTTTTAGTCCCCTGATAGGCCATTATGAAAAGGTAGCAGAAAAATCTAAGCACAAATACATAAGTGCACACAAGCATTTATATGGAATGGGAGTAGAGAATTAGACTTAGGCAGTGAAAACCTTGATATTACACATGCCTCAGAGATTTAGTAGATGGAGACCAACACTGGGAGGTCACATCCTGGGGTCCCTAGGTCATGTGTTCACTGTGCCTGGGCAGAATCTTCTATATGAGGGAACGAAGCCAATGATAACTGAGTATATGTGTGGTCATACTAAGAGAGGCTATGTGACAGTGTTCCTCTGATTGTGTGGATTTATGACAAGCTGCCTAAAATAGTTCAAATATCCCATCTTTATGTGGGTATATTTTGAACTCAGATACTAAATATAAGTACAGGGGAGTAAACTCAACCCCTGAGTATAAGGAAAGGGAGGGGAAAACCTCTGAAGAACCCTAACATAGGCCACCAGAGATAATCACCAGCAGCACTCCCACCTTTATGTAGAGCTGAAGCTCAGCACCTATTATTTAATGAACTTGATTATCTGATTTGTGACCCAGTGTAAACAGGTTAAAGAATAAAACTGACTGGTTGTGGCAGCTCATACCTGTAGCCCAGTACTCAGGATGAAATAAGACGGTTGCTGAGAGTTCAAGGCTAGCCTGGGTTATATAGTTCAGAGCCAGCCTGGACTACCTATTGAGACCCTGTTTCAAGAAAAAAAAAAAAAAAAAAAAAAAAATTTAACAGACTAATGGTAATTCAAACAGTTGCAATGCTTATCAGCTCAACAACAAAAGAAGAAATAAAAAACTTTTAAGTAAATCAAGTATGGGACTACATGCTTACTGGTATAATCCTAATGCTCAGGAAGTGAGGCAGTAAGATCAAGAGCTTGAGGTGGCCTAAATCAAGTTGTATGGCCCTATCTCAAGGAATCATAAATAAATAAAGCCAGGCATATTAGTATATGCCTGTAATTCCAGCTAGTCAAGAGGCTGAGATGGAAGGGTTACAAGTTCAAGATAATTTATCCAGACCCTATCTCAGAACAAAAAGAGGGTTACAAGTTAACTGCCATCTACTGATCTTCCAGCTACATAGGATCGCAAGCATGTACCATCATGCCCACCTCACTTTATAATTCTGCTCCAAAAAGTATGTCAACATCTGATAGGAAATTTTAGACAAAACTCAAAAGTTGTTAAGGGATTTCCAGATTTTATCTTGAAACCCTGTTACTGAGACATTTACAACTGCTTTTTAAAACCTTTATGAAATTTTTATGTTAAAATATTTTAATATCTGTGTACTTCAGTTTATGAACAAATTTTCTTTCCCCACCTCAGAATTTATATTTTTCTTCTCTCCTTTTTCTTTCTTCCTCCCTTCTTCCCTTCTTTTATCCTTCCTATCCTTCTTTTGCTTTTTCTCCTCCCCCTCATCTTTCTCATACTACATATAGAAACCAGGGCTTTCGCACCAAGCTACTGCCAAGCCTTCTTATAATTTTTTAAATTTTGAGATAGGCTCTCAATAAATCACTAGGCCTAGCTGAGCCTGAGCCAATGATCCTCCTGTTTAGCCTCCCAGAGTGCTGGGTTACAGGAATGGGCCACCAAACTTGGCAAGATTTATATTTTCAGATGAAAATTTCCATATAATAGAAGTCCTCATAAGTTGTACACTTATTCTAGTGATACTATCATGGGTCAGAATACTTTTAAAAATTGAGTTTTGAGATTACTCAGGGCTATAGCAGTTTTTTCCGATAATCTTGGTGAAGACTATCAGTATTCTTTGTTTTTTATTTTATTTTTTGTGGTACCAGGGTTTGAACTCAGGACCTTGTGCTTGCCAGTCAGGCACTTATGTTGCTGAGCTATATTCCAGGTCCTGTCAGTATTCTTAAAAGGCAGATAGGTGATTGACCCAGGGCCTCTACCTGATGAAGCACTTTGCCACTGAGCCTGTGTTCCCAGCCCAAAGTCCAAAGTCTGCATACAAATTACTGTGATTACAGTCTGACTCTAGAAGGTCTTCTGCATTGGCTTTGGAGTTCCCAAAAAGGGCAGCATCAAGCCTACCTGTGTGGCCACCTGAAAGTTGTCTGATGTCTCTTGAGTTTCACCTGCCACAACCTTAGAAGAACAGAAATAGCTTGCTGGAAAACACATAAAATGCCTGCCTCAGTGCTTGGCCCATGGCAGATTCTGAAAAACTATAGTAGTGGTAGTGGTAGTGGTAGTGGTAGTGGTAGTGGTAGTGGTAGTGGTAGTAGTCGTACTGGTACTAGTAGTAGTAGTACTAGTGCTAGTACTTATACTAGTTAGGACCTCACAACATAGTTCAGGCTGACCTTGAACTCACTATGTGCATTAGGCTGGCCTCAAACTCAGGGATCCTCCTGCCTCAGCCTCCTAAGTGCTGGGATGACAGGTGTGCACCACCACACCCAGCTAAAAAACCAGCAGTTTCTTTAGTAAGGATGATATTCATATGCATACATACCTATTTCTGATCTGCTTATGTATAACAAAAAGGACTCAGTTATTTGTAAAGTTATGATACCCTGGGCCCTTTCATTCGTTTGATTTTTGTGTATGCTAAGCAATTAGCTTTGGAACCCTTCACTGACAACAGAGAGCAGGGCAGCTAAAACTCTCTTCCTTTCCTTTTCCAGGTTCTTTCTTTTTGCCTCACAGTCCTAAGCCGCAGATTTGAGTTCCAAGCTGATGCGTTTGCCAGGAAACTTGGGAAGGCTAAAGACTTATATTCTGCTTTGATCAAACTAAACAAAGATAATTTGGGATTCCCTGTTTCTGACTGGTTGTTTTCAATGTGGCATTATTCTCATCCTCCACTACTAGAGAGACTTCAGGCATTGAAAAATACAAAACAAGACTGAGATGCCAAGAGTTTGTGACTGAAGACATTTCTGATTATTTCTGTCTTGGCAGCATGTTCCTGTTCTTGATGTTTTTAAACTTTTATTTTCCTTTTAAGAGAGAAATAATTAGGTACAGAAAAGCCCAGATGTAAATACATTTAATATCTCATTTCAAAAATGATTTTAATACTTTTCTTAAAACACTGGATACAATTTTGAAGCTTAATGTTTTTTAAAGTTATAGTTTTACCTCTGATTTTCCATCAGTTTGTTATTCAAGGAAATGTAGAACTTGTTTTATGTATCCATGCATGTGGGTCTGCTTATAATGGCTATGTGGGGCGCACATGGAGAGGAAGGACATCCTCCACCTCTGCTGATTCTTTCTGCAAGATGAAAACAACCCTGAATCCTGATACCTATGGCTAAGTTGAAATTTGTTTTTACCTACATACTGTTGTAATTTACCCTGGCCAATCAATGTTTTCAGTAAGAGAGATAATGGTTGGTAAGGGTGCTGTTAAATGAGAGTTGTTGGAAATATGCTCTGCTGTTCTACCAAATTTCAGATCTTTTTTCTTTTGCTGCCCACTGATCAGTAGTTTCTAATAGTGGCTTGAAATTAGAAATTACATGTCATATATTTTAAATCAATGTTTTTTTTTTGTTTTTTTTTTTTGTTTTTTTTTTATGTCTCAGCTTTTGCTCTTGCTTCCACTTGGTATCTATGGTCTTATTTGGATACATTAAGGGTTTTTTCATTCATTTTCTCTTTTTTTTTAACTTTTTAAAAAAATTTTGAGACAAGATCTTACTGTGTGGTTCAGGCTGTGCTTGAATTCACTATGTAGTTCAGACTGGCCTTGAATTCACAGTAATCCTCCTGCCTCTGTGAGTGCTGAGGTTACAGGTGTGTACCACTATGCCTAATACTCATTTTATCCCCCTCCCCCCCAACCAGAGACTGAGCTTAGGTCCTTGCATTTGTCAGGCAAGCGCTTATTCTACTGAGCTATTCATTCTTTTATTCAATAGTGTATCCTTTCATTTAGCAGAAATTGCCATATTGAACAGGTTTTGTAATGTTAAAAGTGGCAGAATATTGAAGAAAAGATTACATTTTAAGAGATATAGGAAAAAATACTGATTTTCTTTGAGTATTACAGGAAAAATATAGTTCTCTATGTCTTTCAAGGACAGAAGAGTTGGTTTTTATTTTTGTAATTTTTATCTGTAGTCAGAAGTACTATTAGTGCTGTTTTTAAAACTTAATAATTCTTGATATGTAGATAATGTTTACTTTCCAAAATTGGCATAAAAGAGTCCCAGTTTTAAAAGCTATATGTTTGACTGCTTCAATTCATCCACTTTCTGAATGAGAACTTAACTTTGTGTTTAACACTTCCCTCTCAGTAGTACTGTTTACTTTCTGGGCACTTATTCCAAAGTGGGGTGGACTATGTACCTTTGGTATCAATCTTTTGCTCATCTGCCATTTGTGTGATGTCTTCACATAGAAATATAATAAAAATTAAAACCTAGTTTAGTACTGCATTGTTTATTTTCCTGTGGCTAATGTGGAACGGCCCTGCAATTTTTATTCAGTATCTTTTTTCTTGTGACTTCAGGCTCTGAGAACTGCCTTTTCCTTCTGTGCCTTTCTTTAAATGCAAAGTTTAGTTGTGCACAAGCAAAGCATTAAAAATTGCCAATGTAGACCTGTGCACCTTGTGATTTGTATGTCACATATTACTCAGATATGTGTTTTTAGACAGAAGGATGGGGTGGTTGTCTAAGAAGAGACACAGGAAGTGGCCCTAATGCTAAATAGCAATAACACTGTCCCCAGGTCTCACACAGAATCCCGTTAATGACTCTCTCTTTATAGACAGTGGTTCTTGCTGGTGTTTCCTGAGAAGGTTCATTTAGAGTCATTTCTTCTCCATTTATGTAATTTTAAGTTATCTCTGGTTTGGAGCTGGGGAGATAGCTTTATGACACAAGTGCCTGTCTGGCAAGTATAAGGTAATGAGTTCAAACCTTGGTCCCTCAAAAACAAAAAGATTAGCTCTGGCTTGTCCAGTGTGCTCCAGTTTCCTCTGGTCTGTCTGACTTAGGAGTTTTGCACAATAATTAGCTTGGGGAAATGTGACCACCATCACCCACAGGGTCTGGATGGCAAGGTCTCAGGGAGGATAAGAGAAGACTGATTGGTTCCTGAAATCCTGGCCAAGAAGGGAAACAGAAGATATGCCAACCAAGGAAAGAAAGAGCGGCACTCTGCACCCTAAGACTTGGTAGACAAGACCAGGATCAAGTGGGGCAAATCCTTGGATAAAGAGGTATGACCCTGGAAAAGTGGGTCTCTGATTCTGAGGCAGAGTTTGGGCTGTGTTTGTATACTGCATTCATCTGAGTTGATCCCTTGGTGAAATCTAAGAGCTGCTCATAAATTCTGCCTCTGTTTGGATAGCAGCAAAATTCCTGGAATAATTAGAATAACTTTAGTACCAATGATGTTCTGAGCTTTCTCTGTAGACTCTATCTGCTCATTGTTACTGTTTATCCTTTGTATTGATTTAACCTTTCTGAGGAAGCTTTCTTTTGCTTGATCTTTTCCATCAATGCTTTGTATACTTCTGTACATAAATACTTTATGTAGCTTTTAACAGTTCTGAGTATTCTATTATCATTAGCAGAAAACTTATTGAAGAGCAGTTGAGGGCCTGAAGTTTTGTCCTGAGAAGCTATACAAATAAAATTACTGAGAACATGTAATCTAAAACTTGTATCCAAATTTATAACAAAAAGCTTCTCAGGGGAAGGTGGATTGTGCTGAGCATTGAACCCAGGGCCTCATACTTCTAAGCAAGCACTCTACCACCAACCTACATCCCCATCCCAGCCAAAAACTTAATTCAAGCCCACAATTGGTTTGAGGATATAGCTTAGTGGTATAGTATTTGCCTAGCATGCACAAGGCCCTGGATTTGATTGCAATATTGCAAAATATATGCCCACAATGATGTGAGAAAGTAACTTGAAAGAATATGTAGGTCAGATCAATTACAGTTGATTGATAAAACAAAAATAATCCATTGTGGAATATTCAGACAACATGGCCAGGTGCATCTGAGATTCTTCTTCTATTATTGAGGAAGCTTTTCAGGGAGGAAGATTTCCTAGTTTAACTAGACATGAGCCAAGAGTCCTCCTGTGCTCTAAAACCTGAGCAATCAGACTGCCTATACTGAGTGATCAGACAGCTGCCCTACTTTCAAGTCACAGCTCTCCTCCCACTCACTAGATGGTAGGAACAGGTAAGGCACAGCAGGCTTTTGACCAGGAACAAAAATACTAGTGTTTGTCTTAAGGCTTTCAAGAGAGATCACGTTCATGTAACTTTTATTAAAATATGATACTTGCTATTTTCTTATTGGTAATTTTGAACCTCTTACTGTGCCTAGTATGTAAGGAAGACTTTATCTTAGTTACATATAAGTAGGAAAAAGAGTGTTAGTAGGACTCACTTGAGCAGGTGTCCAGGCATCTCAGGAAAAGGAAAGCGCAAGTGTAAAAGGCCTTGAAATGGAAGCTAGCCTGGTATTTGAGAAACACCAGAATACCAGAGAGAATGGGGTATACTGTGCTACAGGAGAGGAGTGGGAGGTAAAGTTGGGAGAGAGCAGATTTCACAGGCCATATTGTGAATTTACTTGGGTCTGATGGGAAGCCATGGAAGGTTTGGAGCCAAAGACTGAACTGGCATGATCTGAGTTTAGCAGGCAAATCCTGAGTTCTACATTAGCAGCAAGGAGACTGGTAGGTAGGTTCTCCCTGTGCTTTCAGCAAGAAGTCATGGTGCTAGGCCTGCAGTGGTGGTCAGGGTTGCAGGCTGTGTCCTGAGGAGTGGTGTTGGACTCTGGAAAAGGCTGGGCTGTCTTGCTGCAATGTCCTGTGAAGCTTCTTAAAACCCTCTTCCTAAGTGTAAACAAGGGAATTGATTTCCTCATTGTTGCACTATATTTTTATTTTATTTTATTTATTTTTTTGTCCCAAGATTTGGTTGTGGAGGGGGCCAGTCCCTGTTCTTGGCAGTGAGAAGAACAACCCAGATACTCAGGCCATATAGAACTCAGAGTCACACACAAACCCAATAAAAGTCACTTTCTTATGTTATACTTGTTGGCTCTTTTTTTTTTTTTTTAATGGCTGGCTCAGCCTGTCCTGGGGGTGGGGCTGACACAGCATGTGGTGCCGGGGATTGAGCTGTGGTTCCTGTGGTTGCCTAAGCTTGCCTCAGCAGGTGCATTAGACTGCTGAGCCATCTCGCAAGCCCGAGTCTTTTTGTTTTGAATATCCTGACCATATTATATTTATTGAGCACTCTCTATGTATCAGAGACTGATCCCCATGTGCTGGAGAAAGAACAGGAAATGAGAGGTCACAGTCCTGCCCTGGTAGAGCTCATATTCTAGTGTCTTCTAGGAACAGTGAAAAGTGCTGAAAAGAAACAGTCAAGCGCGGGAGAGAATCTGGAATGTCAGAGAAGAAAAGAAGTCAATTTAGAGGAAAACCTGCAGCAAGAAGACTGGCAGTAGTAACACTGGGGACATCCTCTGAACAACAGGCACAAGCAGCATGCATACAACATTTTTGAGGAACAGCACAGGGTTGGCATTGAAGGCATAGAACAGACCAGGGTCTGAGCAGAGTCAGACTCAGAGGCTCAAGGGAAACATCGCACATGAAGAAATCTAAATGACATTCACTTACCAGAAGCCTTACAAAAGGTAGCAGGCACTGGTCCCTAGGAATTAGTCCCTTTTCAGCTCTTTCAACTACGTGAATGGTAGAAATAAGGTATAACACTGCAGAAGATTTGTGAATCATCAGCTTCTCTGTGGTAACCAAAACCCTCCAGTAGGTCTAATCTCAGAAAGTCACAGCAAGGGCCAGTGTGTGGAGCAACTTGAAGCAGTAGACCCCAAATCCAAGATTTCAGATACTAGGACCAAGAATGTAATGTTGCCTAGGGAAGAGAGAACACTCAGTGCCATCAGAGTTCCCTGGGCTAGAGTAGCACTCATCTTCCCTTTACCGGCTGAGCCCTGGATTCTCTGCATCTCCCAGCTCCATGACAGCTGCACAGCGCAGCCCTTCTGTGGCACACTAGCATCCCAGTGCTTACCATTTGGAAAGTGCCCACATGAGGGCATCTCTCTCTTCCAGTGCCCTGATTATTCTGTCCAGACTGTCCAGCAGCTTCTCACTGTACCCACAAAAACACTGAGCCCAGAAACACCTCCTGATATGTGCCCGAGTCAAGGGCTTTTATTTACAAAGAGACTGAAATAGATATGGGGAGAATGGGACAAGGGAGAGTAATATCAGGAGGAGGGGCGAGAAGGGTGTTTAAATACTCAGATGGGAGGCAGGAAGGAAGGGGTGGGACTGGCTTAAAGATGGCCACCTAAGGGTGGTCAACCATCAGCAGTCATCCAGTAAGTCCAGAGAATGAGATCAGGAACCAGCAGAGAACTTAGTCCACCTGCCTCAATGATAAGATGGCCAGTGGAAGATGGTGCAGATTAAGGAAACATCTGGTACCACACCCAGTGGTGCTCCCAGGAGGACAGTGACCCTGTTTCCTCAGAGCTTTTGACTTTGCAGCAACACCTGTTGTCAGCCTCACCTTTTCACTCTAATGCCCTCCCTTTCCTTCTCATGTTTTAGAACTCCTTGTTCTCAGGAGTTCTTATACCAAACGTCTTAGGATGCTAAATTCCTGGGCTGAGAGCATGTCCACCTGGAGAAGGCACAGGATGCTGGCAGGCTCCATCCTGGCCTGCTGCTCATGGTCCCTTAATGGATCCAGGCTCTGTGAGGCGGGCAGAAGTATAGGCTGATGCTCCAAGGCAAGCTGCAGGCTCACAGAAGCCCGGCAGCCCCACAGGGCCTGGAAGGCCAGGACGGCCTGCCTCTCCTGGCGCCCCTGGGGACCCTCGGTCTCCATCTTTGCCATTGATTGCCTGGCCAGGCCGGCCAGGGAGTCCTGTGAAAGGCACAAAATGAGGACATCAGGGCCTCCTTTTGTCTTGCCCTAGAAATTATAAGCTGGAATATTTTTCAGGTGGGGAAAACAAGACCAAGGACAGCACAAGAATAAGGAGCTCTGCCTCCAAAAGAGTGTGTGGTTTCTGTTGCACACAACTCCCAGTGCTTTCCCTTCCCTTATGAAGTGACTGTGGTACATCCCAGGAAGTTCCTCAGGATCCCAGCTTCCAGTTTCCAGCCAGACTAGGCTGAGGGTGAGGCCTGCATGTAAGAGCACCAGGTGTCCCTGGGCCATGAATCCCTGGGCTCAGAGACAGGATAGTAGATGGTCAGTGTTAAGTCTTACCTGGGATCCCTGGGGGACCAGGCATCCCAGGGTGCCCACGTCCTACTTCGCCTTGATCACCCTTCTCTCCACGCTTCCCTATAGGTAAAAAAGTTGATTTTTCAGAATTAAAAGATGATTTTCCCACTTTGTTATTTCTGTTGCACCTAACTATTACTACAGTGCTAGTTTAAACCGAGGGAAAGTTGGAAATGACCTAGGAAGGCTGGCTAAACACAAAGGATGGACAATTATGTATCTGATAAATTTTATTACAGGAGAGTGTCCAATTATTAGTATTTACAAGTAAACTAAAAATTCTATATAAATCACCTCTCAATGTAATCCCCACAAAACACTATTAAGGTCTCCACAGGCAACACATCTAAGGCCCAGAGACATGGGCTGTAAAACAATATGTTCATTTTCATTAATCAGCTAAGGCAGTGGTTCTCAACCTGTGGGTTGTGACCCCGGCGGGGATCAAACAACCAAAACACAGGGGTCGCCTAAAGCCATCAGAAAATACATATTTAAACCCATGCTATGACATCAATAAGGAGGTGGGTCATGCCCACACACTGTACTCTGTAGAATGATTATGAGGACAATATGCAATATGTCAACTTTCAAAGAAAAGAGAGGGGAAAAGAAAAAAAAAAAAAAAGTAATGTGGATTTAGAAAGGTTAATGTTTAATTGTTTGATCAATCTTATATACCTATATGTATTAATCTAAACTGATCTGATGATGAAAATATGTAATATAACCATTGTTAAATTTAAACAATAAAAAATTGGAAAAAAAAAAAACCCATGCTATGGCATGGTGAAATGTTATTTATTGGAATTAGTAATTTGAGATAGCCACTAAAATTATTTTTTGGTTTGGGGTCACCGAAACATGAGGAACTGTATGTGGGGTCACAGCATTAGAAAGGTTAAGAACCACTGAGCTAAAGGAAGAGCCCAGGAATGCATCCCAGAAAAGTTTGGTCAAGGGATAGAGAAATTCCAAGTTGTCTCATTGTGGGACCTCTAATGGTGAGACCTAGTGAGACAATAGAGGCTGAGCACTCTGCTGCCCAGGGCCCCAGGCCAAATCCCCACTGCTCAGCCCCACTCCCTCCGCAGAGCAGTACTCACCCTTGGGTCCTGTGTTGCCAATCTGACCCACAGCCCCTATGACACCAGGAATGCCTCGAGGGCCAGGATGCCCATGAGGTCCCTGTTTGCCTGGGTACCCAGGTGGCCCAGGAGGTCCTGGGGGACCCATTATGCCTGCTGCACCTAGGGCTTCCCGCTTGGCACTCACAGCCACCTCTGCCAGTTGCTCTAGAGGGAAGAAGGGTACAGATCTCAGTGAGACAAGTGTCAACTCTGCAATGCTATGGAAGGCAGAATATCCTGACAGCTCTTGGCCCCTAGGTTTGCAGACAAGAGAGGCCCAGGTTTAAAATCTCCCTTCCCCAGGCCCTGTTTTGCTGAAATTATAGGTTCCAGAGTGATTTATTTGTCCAAGGGTCCTGCAGCCCTTGGAATCAGAGCTAGAAGTATCAGGGACTCCAAACCCTCAGGGAACCCTGCATCACCTTGCATCATCTTCAGCACCACATCTACAATGTGCTGGTCACTGGGATCTCGGCCCTGAAAGTGGAGGATGTCTTTCAGAAAGAACCCCTATACCCTGCACCTGCAAACCCCTGTGTGGTCCCATCCTCTCCCAGGGTCTACACGTGGTACACCCCTGACCCCATTTTTATTTGGGCATGGAAACAACCCAAAGAAGCCAGTGGCCCACTAGAAACTCTTAGTGTTAACCCTACTGGAAAATCTACCAACTAGAATTGCCCAGCTGAAGGGATGAGGGGGAGGCAACTCACCGCCATGCCCTGTCTTCCAGGCTGTCCTGGCACACCTCTGTCTCCAGCCAGGCCTCGAGGACCGGGCAACCCAGGGTAGCCTTGCACCCCTGGAGCCCCCGCATCGCCCGTGGGGCCAGGGTAGCCAGGTTCTCCATGGACTCCTTGCTGCCAGAGGTCAGGTGGGTGAAGGACAAAGGTGAGAAGGCCAAGGTGGGGAGGATGAAGGGGACAAGGAGGGTCGAGAGGGCAAGGAAGGTGGAGTGAGCAGGTGAGGAAGCCAGATCCCCATCAGCTGGAAGTGGAGGACCTGGACCAAGGGGTGACATGGGGCAGGCTTACCTGTCCTTTGGGCCCAGGCTCACCAGACTCGCCCTGCAGGCACAAAGAGCTACAGTCTCTGAAGGGCAGGGACTCCTGTGCCCAGGACCCACTCCCCTCTGCCCCTGCGCTGCACTCACCTTCTCGCCTTTCTCTCCTGGCAGGCCGGCCATGCCTGGGTCACCCTGCCAAGACAGAACTGAGAGTTGGGTGGGCACACGCTAGGTGGGGCACCTAGTGCACCTAGCTCTCCATACGCCTGATGCATGGAAGCCAAGCTGCAGGCACTGACACTCACCACTCCACCGCGAGGCCCGGTCTTCCCTGGGAAGCCCTGGAAAAAAGCAAATGAGAGCTTGGTGAGTCCCTCTCTCCTGGGAGGAGTGCTCCAGGAGTCCCCAGTGCAGCTCCCCTCTGCATGCCTCTCACCAGGCCTGGCTTACCAGATCAGATCCCTGGAACCTGTACTTACTTACTTTTCTTTCTTTCTTTCTTTCTTTCTTTCTTTCTTTCTTTCTTTCCCTTCTTTGTTTGTTTGTTTGTTTGTTTGTTTCTTTCTTTCTTTCTTTCTTTCTTTCTTTCTGTCTGTCTGTTTCTGTCTGTTTCTGTCTCTGTCTCTGCCTGTCTCTGGCTCTGTCTCAGTTTCTGTCTGCCTCCCGCCCCCCACCCCCCTCTCCTTTTTTTTTCTACTGCTGACTGAACTCGGAAACTCATGCAGGCTAAGCAAGCACTATACATCCCCAGTAGGACCTGCAGACTGAAGAACTTAACTCCACAGACCCCACCCCATTCCAGGCTTGGGCTTTTCAGGCCCATTTGGCACCTTGTCTCCCTTGATGCCTGGCAAGCCTTGGGGCCCTGGAATTCCAGGGGGGCCCTGTTCTCCCTTGGGACCCTAAGAAGAGAAGCCAGATGAATAAGTCAAATGAGGTTTCCAGACATGCTCCCCAGTTGGCCCACCCCAACTGGCCTGCACTAACCTGCCGTCCTTGAGGGCCTGGCTGTCCCACGGGACCCCTCTCACCCTGGTCACCCTGAGGTAGAAAGACAGGGTCACACTGAAGCTTTCATCAGGGAAACCTTGGCAAGTTCCTGCCATTCTGTTGTCATCAGCAGGGGGTCCTTTGGTCCATTTTACAGCCTAGCAAATTGGGGCATTGCCAGAGGACCCAGTCCCTACATACGGCAGACAGTGCCAGCTATTGCAAGGATCCTCAGGGTGAGAGCACTGCCACAGGCACTTACCTTTTGCCCCACAATCCCCTGGGGACCGGCTTCTCCTTGAGGCCCTGGCTCTCCCTGGAGGCATGAGATATTGAGGGTAAGCCTGGACCCTCTTTACCATATTTGATTTACATCTCCCACTCTTTTTTTTTAACACCTCCCACTCTTGAGTCTCAGCTGATTAGCTTCCTTTTGGGGACATAGCCTAGAAAAGAGGCAGTGAGTGCTTTTTCCTGGGTTAGTGGATGTGGGCAGAAATAACCCAGAGGACCCTTTGGTTGGGGCTTCCCCCATTTGCCCCTCCCCACCTCCTGTGCTCTAAAGTAAAAGAAGGGCCCTCAAAAGGTGTAGGAAGGCCAAACCCAACTTGTGTTAGTGGAGAGGGCCACTTACCTCCTTCCCAGGAGGGCCAGAGAATCCAGGAAGGCCCTGCTGGCCTGGCTCACCCTGTAGGGAAATAGAGCTCAGGTCAGTTAGCTAAGCCCCATGGACCCTGAATAGTATGCAGCCAAATGAGCACAGAAAGGGCTTGGTCAGGTCCTCTGGGCTCTGATGATTGTTTTGTTTGTGTCACCTTTGGATTCAAAGCCATTCATCCCATCTCCAGTAAGCCAAGCTGACAGCTATGAGGAGGGGTAGAGGTGACAGGAAGGAGGTGACTTGTGTTTGGGTTGTCTGAAGTCTAGGACTAGGCCTGGGCCATGCCTTATTCTCTGCCCTGTGGCTCCTCTGCTCAGATGGGACCAATTTTGCCCCCAGCTTGGCATCATCTCACCTTGTCTCCAGGGCCTCCTTTTGTTCCAGGCTGGCCTGGCACACCCTACAGAAAGAAGTTGACATCCATTTCTGCCCTGAGATTGCATAGCCCCACATAACTGCTGCTTTGCCATCCATTCCCAGCCCAGCTTTCCTCCACTTCATGGCAGCCCAATGACCAGAGACCCAAGCATGGTTCCATGAATCTGACTGTATTCTTTACCCCTATTGAGAGCCCTGGTGGAGAGGAGTGGGGTACAGGGCACAGGGTAACACTGCCTGTTAGGATCTGTGTCTGTGTGCAGAGGGTAATTTCTGGCATATAGTGGGCTCCAGAAGGCAGGGGGTGGAGATGGGTCTACATGCTGAGAACAAACAGCAGGGAAGGTACTCCAAACAGAGGGTCCAGAGAAAGCTTATCAGTGTGTAGACAGAAAAGCTGCACATGCAGAGAAGAGAGGAGGGCAGAGTGGCAGTGGCTAATGTAAGGAAAATAGGCTGGGGTCGGATTGTGGTGGTCCCTGAATGCTAGATGACCTGTGACATACGGGCTGTATCTGTCCTGTGTATAACTGTTTGCCTTAAATTCCCATAACTATTTACTTAGTGACTACATTGAATGACTTTCTTGGAGTTCATGGGCCATGGAAAGTGCTTTAGCTGGGAGATGGTTAGATTCTATGTAGCCACTGAGGATTGGAATGGCAAAGACAAAGGTAGAGCCGTTGTCTGAATAATGAAGGCTAACCCCAGACAAGAGGCACAAAAGTGACAGAGCAAGAGTCCAGGTATAGATTTTTGGCTTCATCAGCCACTCTCTTCCTTGTGGATAGGTGTATAACAGTGTCTAGCCTCTGAGCTCACAAACATCAGTTTGACCATGGGGCCACCCCTAGGGCTCTACCTGATACTCACCGCTGGGCCCTGGTGTCCTGGGTTCCCTGGACGCCCTGCCTGTCCTGTGCTGCCCTGGAAAAACAGAACCAGAAGCACAAGTTAGAAATGCAGCCAGAGGGGCACAGCCTCCACCTCAGTGCAGGGCCATAGGTCTTGGGGGGGGGGGGCTGGAGGTGTGTACAAGGATTCATGGGAGGCCCCCAGAGTCATGCAATGAGACCCAAAGCCCTGAGCGCAGAGAGCTCTCACTCCCCAGTTTCATCATAATCCCTGCTCTTACTTTCATGCCAGGCGTGCCTGGAGCCCCGTCCTTGCCATCAATGCCTGGGGAGCCCTAAACAGGAGGAAAGTGCAGGGAGCCTCACAATAGGGAGGTGAATGTAGTCAAGCTGTCCACCCATGACTCCTGTGACAGCTGTAGTGTGCAAGAACAGAGCAGACCTCGTCATCTCAGTAAACCCCACCAGCCCACTGCCAGAGGGCAGCTGAGTGGGAATGGGCTAAGGAAGATGGATCACAGCCCATCCTCAGTTTGGATGACAGTGTCCCAGGTTGTTATACTCATGGCACGATCTCTTCTATAGCACCACCCCTGCTCACAGGTGGAGGACATAAGGCACAAAGAAAAAGGCACTGCTAAGATTGCAGAGCCAGTCTGTAGCAGAGTTCAGTCTAGAACTCAGGCTCCTCACCCACTGGTGTTGAGGACTCTTAGACCAATACTGGCCTCTGTTCCTGGCACTTACGGCTGCTCCTTTTGGGCCTGCCATCCCTTGGAATCCTCTCATGCCTTGGCTGCCCTGCAAAGTAGAGAGAGGTCAGAACCCCAGCAGGATGCTGAGGTCTATTTGGCCATGCAGAGAAGGGATATCTGAGCTAGTGCTTCTGTGTCCCAGGCTCCCTGTGGCATAGGCCACGTAGTGTGAGAGCTAGAGGAAAGAGGGTGGTGAGATTGGGGTAGCTCCTAGGCCTGGCATTCACTGATACCACAGCTCACCTGGACAAGGAACATGACCAATAGACAATGTATGGGCTTTTCTTTAGGGGAAGGTAGATTGTCATGATTTGAAGGACTTTCATGAACAGTTTAGAGATAATTGCAAAAGACTGAAAGCAGACTGGTTATTAGGTGATTTCCAGAATTCTTATTCTGTTACTTGTGATAGTGATGTGATTATGTCAGGGAAAAAGTCTTCCTTTATTTTTTTTTTTACAGATACATTTGGAAATGTTTAGGAGTCAAAGGACATGACACTACAGATTTGCTTGAAAAAAATCAGAGCAAGACAGTGAAAGAGGTGAGGGAGACAGGTGAAGAAAGGGACTATGGCAAGATGTCAACTGCAGAACCTGGGACACAGCCGCATGGGATCCATTACATCAGTCTCCCTACTTTAATGTATATGCTAAAATTTGCATTATAAAATAAAAACATGCTATTAACTGTGAGAGCATAGTTAACTATACTCTGTTCAGCTCAGCATTGTCTGTTAATGAAAAATAAATAAAGAGTTAGGAAAACTGGAATGTAGACCAAATCCCATTAGCTTCTTGCTTGATTGCTGGAATTTCATTGTCACGCCCCAGTAACCACAGGCCTGGATCCAAAGTCTCACTTTGGGTCCCCTGGGCTGTGGGCAGTCACCTGGGCTGTGAATGTGTGCATGCAACAGCCTTTAGTAGCACTGAGTCCTGCCTGGTGCGTCCCTCCCTACTCCAACTCTGAGGAGACAACAGGTGCCTGAGCACTCACCGTGTCACCCTTCTCCCCGGGTCGGCCTGGGGACCCCTTTGGACCTTCCTCACCCTGTCAGAAAGGATAGATAGGTATCTGTGTTATTCAGCTCAGGAGAACAGTACCTACTCTGCAGCTGGAGGAGCTCCAGCATGGAGGCAGGGGACAGGAGTAAGCTTACCGGTGATCCAGCAGCACCAATAGAGCCCACCATGCCTTTATACCCATGAGGACCCTAGGAAGAGGAAATAGTTTTGGCTCAGTGCTGGCCACAAAGGCCTGATCATTGTAACTCTTGTAGGACACCCTTGGATTCACTTACCATCTCTCCCTTGGGTCCTGCCATTCCTGGGTAGCCCCTGATGCCCTGGGGCCCCTATCAAGACAGAACAATGACAATTGCAAGAGCAATAATGAGTCCCACTTCCTCATACCTTTTCTGACCTCAGTGTTCTTCACAATGCCCCTTTGGAGTAGGCAACCTAGGCTTTAGCTCATCAATGGGATACTGAGGCTCAGAAATGAGGGTACTCGTAAGAGTCACTCAAAGTGTCACAACCTGGACCTCAGCCATGCTTCAATCAGCAGCTTTGGTTCCTGTCCCTTAATTCCTGACAGCTTCCTGTTTTTCCTCCTCTCCCACCTGGAAGCATTGCCAGGTAGAAGAAACAGGCCTGTTTTTCAAACTGGAGGTCCGAGTAAGAGATTGGCCTCAGTAAGGACTTTCAGGATGAGACAGAGCAGCCACAGGGCAAGCTATTCCTTACCGGTGGTCCAGGGATGCCTTGTTCTCCAGAGGCACCCACATCTCCTTTGGGACCCTAAGAGCAGGGAAGATTGATCAGATAGGCAGGAGATGGAGCAATAAACACAGAGTCAAAGATACCAACCAACTTCCCCAGCAAAGACAGCCAGGAAAGATTCTTGAAAAAAAATGGTCACATGCTATAGATAGCATGGACACTGAGCAAAGCTAAGGGACTTGCCAACAGATACATTAGCCTAGGACATGAGTTTCCTGTCTCCCAGCCCAAAGCTCTGTCTCAGAGGGACAGGAGAAAGGATGAAGTAGGGTTCAGGCCTCTTCCACAGTCCACCCGATGACCCTCGGGCTTCATACTCACTGGCTTGCCCTGGCGGCCAGGGTCACCCAGGATACCGTGTTTGCCCGGATGCCCCTAGAGGGAAGAGGAGCACTCACTATATAGTTCCATCTTGGTTAATTGCCCCACCTCCCAGGACTCAGATGAGGAGTTCTTACCTTTACTCCTTGTAGTCCGGGGGGACCTTTGGCACCCGCTGGACAATTGGTTGGACACTGGAAAGACAATCTCATAGTGCTGGGATCGCCTGCCTGGCCAAACCAGCCAGGCCATGTGTCCCCACCTTGTTACCCCTGGAACACTCTTCCCACCTCTCCCCCTGAGCAGCTCCATCACCTCTCTCCCACTTGCTGACCCTATCTCCACATTCCTCCATCACTCTTGCCCTGGATACCCCTTCTCACCAGGAAGTCAGCACTCCCTTCAAGGCCCTGGATGGCTCCTGGGCGGCCCTGAAGAGACACACAAAGATGGAGTCTGACCTGACCTTTTCCCACCCCAAGCCCTTCTGTAGGAGTACATGGCCTTATGAGACATCCAAGGACACTTACTGGTTTTCCAGGGGGTCCTGGGGGTCCTGATGGTCCTTCTGGTCCTGGATCCCCCTAAAAGCAAGAAGGGCCCCATTGTACCACTGTCAAGCCCTGCTCTCATTATTTCTGCCCCCCTCCTCCAGTTCCCACCACTGCCCTAGTCACCCCAACCCCTAGGGCACTTCTGGGAGGCTTGCAAATGATGAAAGGCCTACTGCAGAGTGGGCTCTGCAGGAGAGATTCACCTATTAGAGCCTTTGGCCAGAAGCAGGCCCAGAAGCTCCTAGAGAGCCCAGTGCAGCTTGCCAGATTGGAGGTAGAGGGCAAGAGGCAGTGTGAATAGAGCAGTGTGGGGCTCACCTTGGTGCCTGGGGTTCCAATTTCACCAGGGAGACCAACAGGTCCAGGTGGCCCCTGGGGAACAGAGACAGGATGTCAGGATGCCTCAAGGTCAACCCACCCAGGACAGGAAGGTAGGCCCAGTACTCAAAGCCTTTGTTTTGCTCTGACCTTTTGGTTAAGCTCAGAGAAACTGACAGATTGGGCCTTTTGCGGACAGAGAATTCCACAGTCAGTGCTTAGGATACAGTGGCCTGGACCAAGGTCTCAAAAGGTCCACCCATTCTGGCTCTGTTACACCACACAGGCCTCTCCCTAAGATGGCTATTCCCCTTCCCAAGTTCTGTTGTCCTCTCCTTTCCTTAGAATTCTAGGAGCTTGCCCTGTCCTTGAGGACTTACTGGAGGTCCAGCAAAACCAGGTCCCTGGAATAGAAGAGAAGGAAATTTGGTTCATGGTTTCATCCATTTCTCTCTACCTGTGGACCATCCTTCAAAGGCCTTGAAAGTGGTACTCACCGGCAAACCAGGGGGACCTGGGAGCCCAGGCTGGCCCTGTAGGAACAATGGGAGAGGCTCAGGGACTGTGGCTGTTGGTCTCTACCGAAACCCCTCTCAAAGGCTGGCCCTATATTGCCCAGAATCCCCAGCAGGCCACTTGCCTTGACTCCAGGTGTTCCTATGGGACCAGGCTCTCCCTTGGCTCCAGTTAAACCCTAGGGAGAAAGAGTAAGTGGGATCACAAGGAGCAAGCTTTTCTCTGACCCACAGGGAGGGACAGATCCAGATCCCCTTGGCTGGGCCCAGGTTCTTTTCATCACACCCATGAAAACCTAGAGACTTCAATGCCTCTTTTTCCCTTTCCCTACTTCTGGGTGGGAAGGCTGGAGGTGTTGGGTGCTTGTGGGAGTTAGGTAGTATCGACTAAAGGATGCTCTTCTCCTGAGTTGCCGCTGGAGCCACAGAAGCACTGAGTAAAGAAAACACACAAGAACAGCCCCAACTAGGGCATTTAGTCTGATCCCTATAAACTAGAAATGTGGCACTCAGTTCTGAACAGGGCTGACAAACAGGACAACCTTGCAACTCACAGGGGACAGAGTCCTGTGGACCCCTGTTCCCATATTCAGTGCTCCAGAAATTGTATGTAAGGTTTCCTAAGGTCACAAGTCCTGTGAAACTAAGGGACTTGCAGCTGGATAGACTCCATCCAGAACAGGTGAGGAAAGAAGCCACACCCAGGCTGCACATGGTACAGTTGGTGCCATCCCATTCTGCCCGCACTCAGGCACTCACGTCGATGCCCGGTTTCCCATCTGGCCCGTCTGGCCCAGGTCTGCCAGGCTCTCCTTTAGGCCCCTTGAAAACAAAAGTGGAACAACTATGAACCAGATGACAGCAAGGACCAGAAAGGTAAATGATCATAGGGAAAAAGCACTAACCGGAGAGCCAGCTTTCCCAGGCAGACCCTTGTCACCCTGCAAAATACAAGTTGTTAAGACACCCCTATATGGCTCGTGCTTCCGCAAGTAGGCATCCAAGGGGTGGGGAAGCTGGTCCTGGGTCCCCTCCGCTTTGTATTTATTTATTTATTTATTTAAGAGAAAGCCTTCTTTTTCTCACTTAAAAAATAAAATGCTAAGGATCTCAAAACCAACCCCTGTCTGCTGGGGAGGGGGATATCTACATGTAAGTGGGTTTTAAACATGATGTTGGTGAAGTGATCATTATGAGACCCACAAATGGGGCTGTGGGCTCTGAGTGAGCTGGAAGAATGTTGCTACTTGGATCAGAGTGGGGAGAAGGCTGGAGCCTTAGAAGAATTTGAGGGATGGGTAGCATCTCTGCTTTAGATTGTGAGTAGGAATAGCAGAGGTTGGAGCAGGACAAGGATTAAGGGACCAAAAAGGGGATGAGATTAAAAATGTTCCTAAAGAGGAAAGAACCTCTTTTGCAAGTGACAAAGAACTCTTGTTGGACGACAGGCAGGATGAATGGAGTCAGATTCTGTCCTTGAGAGGCCTCCAGCCGTTTCAGGGCCTGCAGCAGCCAGGGTCTGGCTGGGATCCAGGATCCTGTGTTTGAGAAGGGGCACCAGGCTGAATGGAAGTCTGTCCAGACGGTAAACATGGTGCTGACCTCCTGGGGAAGCCTCCACAGTACAGTATTTAACCCTCACCGTGACAGGCTGAGAGAGCAGGGAACAAACCCAGCTGATTCCCTCTTGGGAGGTAAAAGAAAAGGGAAGAGACAGGAACTGGTCAGCGGTCTGGCCAAGGCCCCCAGCCATCCTGACGAGGTTAGGGTGTCTTCTTCCCCAAAAGATAGGGAAGGAGAAAAGGGGCATAAGGACTCTCTGTGAGCAGTGCCTGGGAGACAGAACAGCAATTCCTTGTCCATGAGCTACTGTAACAAGATCTACGTTTCAGGGCTGGTTTGAGGATTTTGCTGAATAGACTCCTTGTGGTGTCACCTACTGGAGGCACAGGACACTACACCTCCAGGCATTTGACGCTAGCTAGCACTCACAAAGTTTCCCTTGTCTGTGGTTTCCCTCCCTTCCTACCCAGTCCCAAGTTTAGAGACTCACATCGATGCCATCCGATCCAGGCATTCCTGGCGGTCCTGGGGGGCCTGGGAGACCCGGCTCTCCTGGTGGGCCTTTCTAGAAGCATACACAGGGAAGAAACCTTCACTGAGGGCGTGCCAGGAGTTGCACAAGGCCTAGGAGCCAGATCCTGAAGGAAGCACTTCCCCTGGGAAAAGGAGCTCCGTGAGGACCGCGAACCGGCAGTGCACCGGGTATCATGCGCCTGGGCAGCTGTTATCTTTTTTAGAACTTCAAGGCCGGTGCCACTGGGGGCCACATTTTGAGGGTGAAGACGAGGGAACAGAAACAGAAGGACTGCGGATCCATTCTCACTAGGTTGGCTGACTCCTTTCCCTATCAAGATGCAGTTTTTGGGGGGGGACGGGAGCGGGGGGACTAGTTGGAGATGGTGACAGCTGTGTAAAGCACAGACTCCTCGAGGTGGCGCCTAAGCCACTTTGGTCCTCAATGAATGCAGTTCGAATTATTATTTTAGAGGAGCAGTAAGTGAGCAAGCATCTCCTTCTTCCCCCGGTGGGGGTAAAACCTGACGAGAAAGTTGGGGGAGGCGTTGGAAGCAGGAGCGAGTACCCGCCCCTCGCCCCCAAGCCCCGGATTCCCAGCTCTGCCGCCTAGTCCTCTCCGGGTGGCGCTGTTACGGGCCAGCTCTGTCCTAAGCAGGGGTCCCGGGAGGACCAGGTGCCCGCCACTGCAGGCCGGGAGGCACGAGGCTGGCGCCCCACCGCAAGCTGTACCCTGCACCCCGCGCGCCCGCGCCGAGGCCGCCGCGGGTGGACAGCGGCGTCTGGCCGGAGCCAGTGCCCCCGGGAGGAGGTGGGGCGGGGGCTCGGAGCCGCGTGAATGGCACCATTGTCTCCTCCGCCACCTGGGCGCTCCGGCTGCCAGGACAGGACGCCAGCTCCGGCTCTGCGCTGCCCACCCGAGCTAAGGCCGAGCATCGCCGCACCGGGCGCCCGGCTCCCAGCTCATCCACCTCCTTTCCCGGTTCAGCGCCGCGCACGTTGCGCGTGACACCGAGGCTCCAGGCAACTGTCCTCGACCGAGCGGTGTTCGTCAGAAGAACCTACACCGTGGCCCCCGACTAATACCAGGACTTACGATCTGCGCCAGCGCGAGCCAGAGCACCTGGAGGAGAACGAAGAGGCCTCGAGGGGCGGCAGGGACGGCCATGGTGCGCGGTGACCACTCTCACCGACGTCGAGGCTGATCTGGGGCAGGCTTGGCGGCCTGACCTCTAGAATATGCAGCGGGGTGGGGCGGGGCCCGGCCGCGGGGCTGGCACTTCGGAGCGTCCTCCCACCGAAGAGGGAAGCCGAGCCCTCCGTTGCCAGCGTCCACCCTTCTGCGAATCTCGAGCCTGCTGGAGCCGGCGTGGAAAACCATGGGGAGTCCCGGGGAACAGGAAGAGACTAGGGTTCCGCTTCTCTGGAAGGAGGTAGGGGATCATCTGAAGTCTACTTCCAGTTCACTTCAGGACTCAGTACCTCCTCCTACTATCAGCCCCACTTTCGTGGGCCTGGCTCAGGTCTTCACTGACAACTTCCATTATCCAGCTGCCCTACTCCAATCTCGTCACTTAAGGGACATATTCAAAGACAAGCACTAGTTAATTTAGTTTAGTTGTTTTGCAGCCAGATTATAGATCTCAGCACGCAGTTACACAAACTAGACAGCTATGATGTCACAAGTTGGCATAATCTCATGAAGCTGTTAACCACCAGAAATTATTATGTGAGGCATGACAGTACTTCCTTTTCAACTTTGTCATTCTCTTGGGGACCTTTTCCAAATGATCTACCCCATCTTCATGAGAACAATCATCACCTTATTCACAGGAAATCCCAAAACCTACCTGTCTAGCAGTCTTTGTTCAAAGTCTCTTCCCTTCTCTTGCATTCACTAAGCTAAGCTGGTCAGGTGCTTTGGAGTCTGACCCTGTCTTATTCAAGCTACAAATATATGAAGTCTCACTTTCCTCAACTGTAAAATGAGGATAATAATACTCTTAGGATGAGTATAATAATAAAAAGATAATAATGATGTAAAACTTTTAAAAGTTTTTATAAAAGTCTAATGAGAGTTCTTGTAAGGTGTTTAATATGGCACCAATACATAGTAGGTACTTGTCACACTTTTGTACCAGGCCTTCACACAGTATGAAGAGCTAACAATTGAACCACACCTGTAATCCCAGCACTTGGCAAGCAGAGGCAGGAGGATCACCATGCATTTGAGGCCAGCCTGGGCTATATAGTGAGACCTGGTCTCCAAAAAATAAAAATAAAATAGCCAAAGAAACATGTGCTGGAATCTCAGAGTCCAACCCACTGGGCAGATGAGCCGAGGGCCCAAGTTTGAAAGGTGGCTTCAGACCTGCATTGGAGAGAAACTGTATAGTGAATTTAATTGTTCTGCCTAACAGCATGAGAAAGAATTTGGAGTTCAAAAGATGAGAAAGGAGAAAAGGATGATGGGCAGTGGCAGGAGTAATGGAGCAATATACAATAAGGACTTTAGAACTAGAATATCAAAACCCAATTCTGAAGTTGCTGACTTTTTTTTATTATGAGCCCAATGCACGAAGGTTTCTAGTGGACTCTTTTTTTTGGTGGAAATTATAGAAAACAGATGAGCTTCAAATTTGGACAGCATACATTGTTGTAGTAGTGGTTTTAATGATAATATCTTGATCACGATTTTAGGAGGGGCTCTGTGAGCTGGTTCTAGCTTGAGATTTATTTTGTGGGTGCAGTCAGACGTCAATTGGGTCTACAGTAATCTATAAGGTACATTTATTCATTTACACATCAGGAAACTCCAACAGCTCAGGCTGAATCACTTGTGGTTTTTCTGGATAGTTCTTTTCCCTTTTGTAAGTGTTCCATAGGGTCTCTCCAACTGAGTGACTGGGAGATTGCTGAGCTTACCTACCAGTTCGGAGAGAGACTCACCAATCAGAGAATCACCTCCTCATTTCTCCTGGTAATCCTACGAAGGTCAGTGCTCAGACCCATCTGCCTTAGTTACTTCAATTGTTGCTGAGACAAAATATGTGACACCCAAAGTTAATGGAAAAACAGTTTATTTAGTGTAAAAGTTTATTTTATCACAGTTTGTAGAAATTTCAGTTCATAGTTGGCTAGCTCCAAGGTAGTGTGGCATTGTAGAGGAGAAACAGCTCATGGCAAGCAAAGAAGTAGTGAAGCAGCAAGCCACAAGTAACAGAAAGCATAGCTTTCTTCCTGTCCTTTATATTCTATCCAGAGTACTCTTATGACAGGTAGCACCACAACCAAGGTGGGGCACCCTTAACCTGGCATCACCTCCTTAAGCCCAACATAGCACACCCTAGATCTAGCCACCTCCAAAACATCCCACCTGTAACTACACAATTGTTTTTGGGAGCATCAACATTTAGATATAACTCATAACACCATCATGTGAAGCCTGGCTTCTCCTTTACCATGTTCTTTTGGTGGAGACAATCAGAAGTCTTGTCTAGGTTCTGGGTCAGAGAACAGAGACTGTATTTCTTGGATGACAAGTGTCAATGTCACATTTCAAAAAGAACATGGGAGGTGGAATATATCCATCTTTGAAAAATGTAGCCGATGACACTTGACATTTTAACTGAATTGATTCACCGGTAGCTGAAGGTCATAGGCAGAGCTGAACCAGACAGAATGGTGTTAGAGGAGGGTCTGAACCATAAAACATGAAGCTAGAGATTCCAGCCCGTGGAATCTTGCATGTGGCTCTTATGGAGCAGAGTGGCTCTGGATGGAGTCATATATCCAAGTTCCTGGTTAGAGAAACTCAGTTGCAAAAGTGTAAAATTCCAGTTAAAAGTTGAGCATGTAGCTCAGTGGCACCACACTTTCCTGGTAAGTGTAAGATTCTGAGTTTAATTCTCCATACAAAAAAAAAATTCCAATCAAAATCAGAATGCAGTTTTCATAAAATGTAACAAATCAATTCTAAAGAGATTAAGAGTCTAGAAGATAAATGACATGAAAATAGTTAATATTTTTTAAAAACAAATGAGAAAGACTTTCGGAAGATGCTATAAAGCAAAGAAAGAAAGAAAGAAAGAAATTTGACTTTATAACACTTATGTCTTCTCAAGCCAGGCACGGCAGAGCCCATGTCTATAATCCCATACTGTGTAAAGCTGAGACAGGAGGATCATAAATTCAAGCTCAATCTGGGCTGTTCAGTAACTTAGAAAGACTGTCTCAAAGTGAAAAATAACTCTTAAAATGGCTGAGGTTGTAACTCCAGACTATGGGTTCCAATTCTTGATTCCACAAGAATAATCTTTCTAATTAAAAGGTAGAGATAAAACTAAAAGACAGATTCATGATATACACGAACAAGTGAAGAATTAACCATGAGTAACATATAAGGAGTTCATACAAGTCAATAAGACAAGCTCTCCCAAACAACTACATTGGAATATCTAATTCAAATTTTCCACACTTTTAGAAAATAAAAAAGAAAGAACATTCTCAAACTCATTTTTGTGGCTGATATAATCTTGGTGCCCTAACCAGTAATGGACATTAAGAAAAAGGAATGTTAGAGGCCAATCTAAAAGGAATTTTAGAGGCCAAATTCATCTATAAATATTAACAGGTTGAATACAGAAAGCTGTCCAAAGACTTTGATTGTTAAGGTTATTCTGTCAACTTGACTGATTTGAAAGCCATCCAGGGGATTGGTAGGACACACTTCTGAGTGTGTCCAGCTGGGTCATGGAAGCAGGACTTATGTACTACACCTGGTCCCTTTTCCTTCCTCTCAGGTAGTTTTCTGTGGTTTACTTTCAAGCTGCCACAAGCTAAGCAGCTTTGTGCTACCATGCCCTGCCTCCATGATTTTTCTGTCTCAAGATAGCCCACCATAAACTGAATTTCCTTAAAACATAAGCCAAATTAAAACTCTTTTTCTTTAAGTCATGGATATTAAGTGTTATGTCTAACAATAGGAAATCTGATTGATAAAAAGAGATATTGTGATTTGTGGTTTGTGTCTAGCTGTCCTCCCAAAGACTCAAGCAGTCATAGGGTAGGCGTCTAGAGTTTATGATTTGCTCATGGTCCAATACTAGATTATGGTTGGAGTGCTACACCTGCCCTGGGACAGGTAGGTATACAATATAAAGGAGGGAAAGAGGCTTGCTTTCTCATTCCTCCCTTTTTGCTTTTATTGCTTTCGCTTTTTTTCTACCACTGTAACTATTGCTCTCTACCATGGGCCATTTGCCTTAGAGCCAGTATGGACTGAAACCTCCACAAACTGTGAGATAAATAAACCTTTCCCTGTATAATTTTGGATGTCAGGTATTTTGTCTCAGCAATGAGAGAAAACTAAGTAAGACAAGGACCAAGATGGTTCTACAGCAGGAAACCAAGGAAAATTTAAAGCTAGAAAGTCAAGCTGGGCATAGGGCTAGGTCTATAATACCAGCAGGAACATTGCAAATTCAAGTCAGCCTGGAAAATTTAGTTGGATCTTGTATCAGAAAAGAAAAAGAAAACCCAATGGAGATGTAGCTCAGTGCAAAAGTCCTGGTTTCCAGTACAAAAATCCATCCATCCATCCATCCATCCATCCGTCCGTCCATCCATCCATCCATCCATCCGTCCATCCATTCATCCATCGAACAGTCTATTCCAGCACTGTGGGCAACTTAGAATTTAGAAAGACCTTGTCTCAAAATCAAATCTTATAGAAGCCCTTCTATACTGGCCTTGTCTCAGCACAGTGGAGTTCATATTTGTAATTCCAGAGAAGTTATTTGAATTTCACTAAGTAATGCCCATCTACCACTTGCAGGACAACACAAGGCAAGAATAGGAAGATAAATACCTATCTGTAGTCATGAGGAGCAGGGGAGTCCTAAGTCCACTTAAAACAATGGCTAAGTGGAGAAAAGGCCTTGATCCAGGGCACAACTCAGGGTTTATTAAGCTGTGAAGAGGCGAGTGACTCTGAGGAGTGCCTGTGAGAATAGCAGGAAATACATGAATGCTGTGAGCTGGGCTAGGTCGGAGGCAAGATAACATCTCCGCAATATGCCAAGAGAGAGGTACGTAGAATGAGTAATCTGTGTAACACAGTTTGAGGAAGTATCTTGTGTTTTGGAGTCAGTGCTTCAGCTTTGAATTGCGTAATCTACATGCCATGAGATTGTCATAGCCTCTTTCTTGAGGCTCAGTCCTAGCCAACAGCAGACAGCGCAGTGTCATTCATGCACACTACTTGGGGGCTACAGGTGGGGCTTCACTGACCTGGTGCATTGGTTTAAAAACTACACATCAGCACCGCTGTCAGACCCACTTGTATTGCTTAAAGCCAATTGAGGAGATAAATACCCTAGTCAGCTCTCTACATATACAGAAATAGGGCTACATTTAGACAAAAGAGACAGAAATGCTCTTTTCAAGGAAAGCTGTCCACATAGCTGTCCACAAAATGAAAAAGGGCTGGGAATATAGTTTAGACCAAACCTTAAAATAGCCTCAAAGATGCCAGGTCCTGCACCAGAAGGGAGTACTGACACAACACCCTCGGAAACTTTCTCCCTTCTCCCACGGAACAATGCCCAGAACCCATAAACTGCCTCCCTGCTAACTGACTTAAAAGATAGGAGGAAGATCAGTGTCCCTTCAGTTTCCTTCTCAGTGGAATCAACTCAAGGTTTCTTGTTTTTTTCTTCATTTTTTCTTAAAATAAAATTTGAAGTTGTAGCCACAGAGTTAGTTTCTATTTGATCAGCGGCTGAATTTGACTCATCCCTAATGCTCCTGGATTGCAGATTTTTTTGACTTTTATTAAGAGATAACAATATGAGAACTTCAAGACATGTTAATAGCACATTCGCAATAGTTGAGACACTATATATTGTTGTCCTCACAAATGTCATACAGAGTACAGGGTGCAGACGTGACAAATTTCCTAATCAATACTGGTTCCAGAGGGGGGGAAAAAAAGAAGAGAAGAAAAGGTTTTCTTCTCTTTGAACTAGGGGGAAGTAGTTGTATATATAGTCCAATGTTTCATAACTGCAGTGCGTTACTGGTGAAACTGGCAATACTGAATGTTGTTGATTTAAGACTCTTACAGCTCATCGTACTAATCTAGCTCTGTGTTTTATGCCTTGTAATTAAACTTTTCTGTTGGGTGATCAAGTGTAAGCCAAAGCAAGACCTGTCTATCAAAACTTTCATCATTTGTACTTTCCAGGGTCAAATCTCCTCAGGATTAACTTTGGAACCATATGCAGTGCTTTGTAGAACTATTGTCAGTGACAGCCACTGGGATGAGTCATAGCCAATGCTTGACCAGTTTGCTCTGTGTGAAAGCCTGAGAGAACGTTTTCTCCACAAGTGACTCTCCTTAAGCACACTATACTTCACTTATCTCTTTCCTCTGAGGTCCCATAATCTCCTTGACCAGAAAATTTGGGAAACCCCTGAGTTATAGGATGTTACAGCACAGGTTCTCCTATGTTATGAGTCCTCATCGACCTTGAGCGGTTAGAGCCAAAATGATGGCTATTCTTGTAGCCCTTCTTTTTCTCCAATTTTTGGTCTGTTAACTTACATTCTCAGCCCTCCAGCAGAAAAGCTTCATGATACAATTACTTCATAACATAGATGATTGAGCTCAATCTCACTGCCTTTCTAAATATCATACAACGTAGACTTTGCTTGACATTGGTATTTTCCTTCAGTCATTGATATTCTAATAAATCTCTACAGATTTTGATAAAAGCAGTTACACATTTTTACACAGACATTTAGAAATTTAAGCATGTACAAAATTGTAGCCTCTCAAGCCTATGGTATTTTGCCTAGTCTCTTATTCCCAATTAACACCTTTTTTTAAAAAAAATCTTTTTGTTAACCAATCATTTACTTGAGAGAGAGTATAGCAGTAATTGAGTTTACAATAGAAGCAGCACACATCTGGAAGTCCCGAATGACCTGCATTCCAAGCGCAGTTTTAGTGTTCCTTCAAAAATTTTTGATTTCCATTCAGTTGTGTTATGCCTTTCCATTTTTATTTCTTCTTTAGATTTCTTATACTAAGGAGACCATATGATATTTACAAATGTAGGTCTGGTTTATTTCACTTATGAGTATATGCTCAATATACATCCATTTATATATGAAGTATTCTAGTTTATCATTCTTTATAGCTGAGTAATATTCCATTGTATAAAAATACCATTTTTTTCAACCATTCTTCAAATGATGGGCATTTTGGTTGTTTCCAAGATTTGGCTATTACAAATTGGGCTGCTATAAACATAGCTGCACAGATATCGCTATGGTATGTTTTCAGGTCTTCTGGGAAAATTCCCAGTAGGGGGATAGCTGGATTAAATGGGATTTCCAATTCGAGTTTTTTCAGGATCCTCCACACTGCTTTTCATAGTGGTTGCACCAATCTACATTCCCACCAGCAGTGGAGAAGTGTTCTTTTTTCTCCACAGCCTCTCCAGCATTTATTGCTGGTAGATTTCTTTATGACAGCCATTCTTTCTGGGGGGAGATGGTATCTAAGTATTGTTTTAATTTGCATTTCATGGATGGCTAGCGATGTGGAGTATTTCCTCATGTATTTATAGGCTTGCTGAATTTCTTTCTCTGAGAAGTGTGTGTTCATCTCAAATGCCCATTTTTGGATTGGGTCTTTGAATTTTATGACCCTAATGGTTTTTCAGTTCATTATAGATTCTAGATAGAAGACCTTTGCCTGAGTTCTTATTGTTAAAATCTTTTCAAAATTTGTAGGTTGTCTTTTCACTCTGTTGATAATTTCTTTTGACGTGCAAAATCTTCTTAGCCAGAGAAGGCCCCATTTGTTGGTGCTTTCAAGTGTTAAACGTGCATTTTGATTTTTGTCTATGAATTCTTTCCCTACGCCAATGTCTTCAAGATTTCCTCCCACTTTCTCTTCCAGGAGATTTAATGTTTTTCTTTTAATATTTAGATCTTTAATTTATTTCAACTTTAGTGATGGTGATAGACCAGTGTCAAGTTTTAGTTTTCAGCATGTAAGAGCCAATTTTTCCAGCACCACTGGTTAAAGAGGCTATCGTTCTTCCAGTAAGCGCGTTTGTCTCTTTTTCCAAAGATAAGGTGGCTGAGTGTGTTTGTATCTGCTTCTGCACCTTCAAATCTATTCCACTGATCCTCAGGTCTACTTTTTTTTGTCATTATCATGCTGATTTTGTTACTGGAGCTTTATAGTATAACTTTAGGTCAGGGACTGAAATGCCTCCTGCTTTACTTTTGTGGCCCAGAATTGTCTTTGCAATTCTGGATCTTTTTTGGTTCAAATAAATTTTAGGAGTGATTTCTCCAGGTCTGTGAAGTATGTTGATGGTATTTTGATAGGAATTGAATTAAATCTGTATAACAATTTAGGAAGTATGGCCATCTTCACAATGTTAGTTCTTCCTATCCAGGAGCAGGGAATATCTTTCCATTTTCTGAAATCTTCTAGGATCTCTTTTTTCAGAGTGCTATAGTTTTCATTGAAAAGGTCTTTTACTTCCTTAGTTAGGTTAATTACTAAGTATTTCATTTTCTTCAGTGCTATCATAAAAGGTACTGTTTCTCTAATTCCTCTCTCAGTGTGTTTGTTATCTGTGTAGAGGAATGCTATTGACTTTTATGTGTTAACTTTGTAGCCTGCTACGCTATTGAATTTGTGTATTAATTCCAGTAGCTTCTTGGTGGAGTTCTTGGGTCTTCCAAGTAGATTATCATGTCATCTGCAAATAGTGATAGTTTTACTTCTTCTTTACGTGTTCTTATTCCTTTTATTTGTCTTTCTTGTCTAATGGCTGTAGCTAATGATTCCAGAACTATATTGAATAGGAGTGGCGATAGGGGACATCTTTCTCTTACCAGATTTGGGAGCAAAAGACTTCAGTTTTTTCCCATTTAGAATTATGCTAGATGTTGGATTGTTGTAGATGGCTTTTATCAGGTTGAGGAAGAGGCCTTCTATTCCAATTTTCTGTAGGACTTTGAACATGAATGAGTGTTGCACTTTGTCAAAGGCCTTTTAGGCATCAATTGAGATTATCATGTGATTTTTGGTCTTGGCTCTACTTATATAGTGTATTGCATTTATAGACTTGCCTATGTTGAACCATCCTTGCACCCCTGGAATGAAACTCACCAGGTCATGGTGTATAATCTTCTGGATGATTTGTTGTATTCCAGTGGTGAGGATTTTACTGAGAAATTTTGCATCTCTGTTCATGAGAGAAATTGGTCTGTAGTTTTATTTTTTGGTTACATCTCTTTCTGGTTTTGGTATGAGTGTAATACTTGCCTCTAGGAATGATTTTCAAAGGATTGTTCCCTTTCAATTTCACTGATGAGTTTGAGGAGTACTGGGCTTATATCTTCTTTAAATTTCTTGTAGAATTCAGTAGTGAATCCATCAGATCCTGGTGTTTTCTTTGTCAGTAGGCTTTTTATTATATTTTGTATTTCATTGGCTGTTATTGGGTTATTGAGAGTTCTAATATCTTCTTGATTCAGTTTGGGTAATTTGTATTTTTCTAGGAATCTGTCCATTTCATCTGTGTCTTCAATTCTGTGAGAGTAAAGAGTCTCAAAGCTGCTATTTATGATCCTCTGTATTTCTGTTGGGTCTGTAGTAGTTTCACCCTTTTCATTTCTTATTGCTTGAATTTGAGTCATTTCTTTCCTCTTTTTGATGAGGTTAGCTAGGGGCTTATCAATTTTATTTAGTCTTTCAGAGAACCAGCTTTTTGATTCATTAATTCTTTGTATTGTTTTCTTTATCTCAATTGAATTAATTTCTGCTCTAATCTTTATAATTTCCTCCCATTTTTGGGCTCTGGATTTCTTTTGCTCTTCCTTTTTTAGCCTGTTTAGGTGCTGCATCAGAATATTTATTTGTTCCCATTCCTATGAGTTTCTTTATGAGTTAAATGTGTTTCTTGTATACAGCGTATGGTTGGATTTTGCTTCCTTATCCACTCTACCAATCTATTTCTTTTAATTGGAGAATTGAGTCCACTTACATTTATGGTTATAATTGAAATGTATTGACTGATGATTGCCATGAGTTTTACTTTGTATCTATTTTCCTCTTTTTCTCCTGTGTTTGATTGGTTGCCCTATTTTGTGGGTTTTTTCTGTTCTTATTTGTGGAGTTTGGGTTGTTTTGGTACCTCTCTAAAATATTTTTTAGTAGTCTGTGTAGTGTTAGCCTGGACATCATGAAATTCTTTACTTGTCCCTTGTCATGGAAGTATTTCACTTCTCCTTCATTTTTGAAGGAGAGTTTTGCTGCGTATAGCAGGCCGGCCTGGAATTTGCTTTCATGGAGGTCTTGTAGCACTCTGCTCCATGCTCTCCATGACTTCATGGTTTGTGAAGAGAAATCTGCTGTTATTCTGGTGGGTTTTCCTTTAAATATGATCTATTTCTTTTCTCTAGCAGCTTTTAGTACTTTATTCTTTTGCTGGATTTCTGGGATCTTGATTATTATATATCTGGTTGTGTTTTCAGTCAGGTTGATGCTGTTTAGAGTTCTATATCATCAGTTACCTGAATGTCTGATTGTTTTCTCAAATTTGGGAAGTTTTCTGCTATTACTTCTGCCCATACTCTTTTTATATCATTTGTGTCAACTCCTTTTTTCTTCTTGATTCCTATTAATCTCACGTTGCTCATTTTTGCATCATCTTGCAGATGTTGAATTATTTTTTCCTGCATCCTGGTTGTCTTTAAGAGATCCTTTCTTACCTTTTCACTAGCTGCAACTGTATATTCAAGATCTGAGACTCTATCTTCACTTTCGTTCATGTGGTTTTGCCAGTCTGTGATTGAGATTTTATTTTCTTGTATATCTCTTTGAAACTTTCATACGATCTATTTCTTTCCTGTATTGCTCATTCAGGGAATACAACATTTTTCTATTCTCCACTAATTTTTTAATCAATGTCTTATTTCATAGTACTAAAGTCTCTCATTATAATTATCCTTTCTCTCTCTAGTTCAGAGATTATTTCTGCTCTGTTCTCCTCTCTACCTTTTTGTAGTTGCTCCCCTACTTTAGATGTTATTAATTTAGAGAGGTCTTTTTTAACTTCAGAGGTAATTTCTGGCCTGGTTTCCTCTATATGTTTCTGCAGTTGTTTTTCTACTTCAGATTCTATCAATTCATGCATTTCTTTTTTTACTTCAGATGTTATCTCTGATCTTAGTTGCTCTATATGTTTCTGTACTTGTCTGTCTACCTCAGAAGCTATCAATTCAGAGATTTCATATGCATGATTCCTATTTTCTTGTACAGTAGTGTCTTGTCTCCTATATCTATTACAGGTGGGCTTGGGATCTGAGATTGCATTTTGCTCCTTGTCTGCATTGTTCTGTATAGCAGTGACCTTTGGTCCAGGACTACGTGCCCATGGGTTGGTCTTTCAGTCCAGGCTGCTGGGTAGGCTGAGTTGTTTGTAGCCTGAGGGAGGGAGGTCACACTCATCTGGTGGGCCTCGCTGCTGGATAGGCCTCGCTGCTGGATAGGCTAAGCTTGTGTCGGGCCAGAGGTCTGATTCACATAGCAGACCTGGTGCTGGATAGGCTATGCTTGTGTCTGGCTAAAGGTCTGACTCACATGGCGGACCTAGCTGCTGAATAATCTGCGCTTGCAGCCAGCCAGAGGAAGTCTGATGTGACCGGCCTGATGCTGGATAGGCTGCGCTCATGGTGGGCTGGAGGGGGCCTCAGGCGAGCCAGAGGAGGTCTCAGGCAGGCTGGAAGTCTCAGGCAGGCTAGAGGAGGTCTCAGGCCGACATGTCTTTTCCTTACTACTGTTTACCCCACCCCTTTTTCTCCTGTGTTTAATTGTTTTCTCTATTTGGTGGGTTTTTTCTGTTCTCTTTTGTAGAGTTTGGGTTATTTTGGTACCTCTTTAAAATATTTTTTAGTAGTCTGTGTAGCGTTAGCCTTGACATCATGAAATTGTTTAGTTGGTCCTTGTCATGGATGTATTTCACTTCTCCCTCATACTTCAAAGAGAGTTTTGTGGGCTATAGCAGTCTGGGCTGGAATTTTTTTTCATGGAGATCTTGAAGCACTCTGCTCCATGCTGTTCTTGACTTCATGGTTTGTGAAGAGAAATCTGGTGTTATTCTGACAGGTTTTCCTTTAAATGTACTCTATTTCTTTTCTCTAGTGGCTTTTAGTATATCATTCTTTTGCTGGATTTCTGGGATCTTGACTATTATATATCTGGGTATGTTTTTAGTCAAGTTGATGTTTGGAGTTCTGTATGCTTCAGTTACCTAAATGTCAGATTGTTTTCTCATATTTGGGAAATTTTCTTCTATTTCTTTATATTACTTCTGCCCATATTATTTTTATACCCTTTGTATTGACTCCTTTCTTGTTGATTTCTATTAATCTCATGTTCATTTTTGCATCATCTTGCACGTGTTATTTTTTCCTGCAATCCTAGTTTTTTTTTTTAACTTCAATATTTGAGATTTTATTGGTTGTGTTGAGGATCAGCACACGATTCACTTTGTACACAATTCTTAACACACATACTAAAAAATCCAGGTATTGTTTTTCAGTTATTCCAGTGACTTTCTAGCTTCAAATTTAGGGGCAAATTTTCTGTAAGAGGATTAAGTACCAGTATCTTGAAATGTAGACAAATGTTACTTAAGTCCCACCAATTCACAATTTTGTATCACATACACTACATACTCAAATTTTTGATCTTTCACAGCGCATTAATAAAATGAAGCAAACCAGACTACCACTACCAAAGATGTTATAGAGTGCACACGATTTTGACAGGGCAACAATTAGGAAGTAGTTTTCTTTAGAAAACAATTCTACTAAAAACAAGGGGGGGGGGGCTGGGGAGATAGTTCCATGGCATAAGTACCTGCCTGGCAAGTGCAAGGTCATGAGTTCAAACCCTGGTCCCGCAAAAAACAAACAAACAAACAAACAAACAAACAAAAACCTACAAGGGAATAGAACTTATTTAAAGTATTCAAGACATATTAAATGCATGACTGCAATTCCAAATTGCCACTTAGTATGCTTTGTATTACAGGATATAAAACTAACCCCCACCTATGCAATGTTAAGTTGACACCCAAGACACTCAAAGCCTGCCATAATTCAATATCCCCACTATTTCTGGTTGTACCAAAAAATAAACAACCAGAGAATGATTTCATCTCTAAAAAAAAAAATCATTTACACTTAAAAAATGCGATGAGGTGGGATTCCCGCCTTTTTAAAAATGTTTCTAGAGCTACTAAAAAATTTGCATTTACAAAATAGTTGATAAAAATATTCCTCTGGATTGTACAAGAAGGGAGACAGGGAGCACTGATAAGATCTGGTGTGTGATTAATCAGACTTGGCTTCTTTCTCCTCTGCTTCATCAGAGGCTGCACTCTCATCTTTAGTTTCTCCATTTTCTGCAGGTAATCTTCCTTGGTTTCTTGATTAGCCACTTCAGCCTGTTTTCCCTTGGCTCCCCTTTTCCCTTTTGCTTGCACTTTTCTGTCTGAAGATTTATCCTTTCCCGCTGCCCTTTTTGGCTTCGTTTCCACTTTAGCTGGAACAGGTTTAGCCGACAACCTCGCTGATCTCCTCTTGGGCTCCTCCTTCGCTGACCCTTCAGCCGAACTAACCTTCCTCTTGGGCATCTTGACAACGTGGGGGGCGCGTGCGGAAGCTGCGGTTAGAGGCTCACGGGGGCCTCGCGGAGCTACGCAGCTCAACCGCTACCGTTCCTCCCGACTCAAGAGCAGCTGGCACCCACGGCGGAGGTCAATCCTAGTTGTTTTTAAGAGATCCTTTTTTACCTTTTCATTAGTTGTCACTGTGTCTTCAAGATCTGAAACTCCATCTTCACTTTCGTTCGTATGATGTTGCCAACTTGTGACTGAGATTTTATTTTCTTGTATATGTCTTTCAAGCTGTTTCATATGGTCTATTTCTTTCCTATATTGCACAATCAGGGAATCCATAATTTTTCTATTCTCCAATTTTTTTAATCAATGTCTTCTTTAGAAGCATTGAAGTCTGTCATTGCAGTGATCCTTTCTGTACTTCAGAGATTATTTCTGCTCTGATATCCTCTCTACCTTTCTGCCGTTGTTCCCCTACTTTAGATGCTATTAGTTTAGAGATGTCTTTTGTTTTTACTTCAGAGGTTATTTCTGGTCTGATTTCCTCTATACTTTTATTCAGTTGTTTTTCCACTTCAGATTCTATTAATTAATGCATTTCTTTTTTTACTTCAGTTGTTATCTCGGATCTGAGTTCCTCTATATGTTTCTGCATTTATCTGTCTACCTTAGATACTACCAATTCAGAGATTTCAGCTGCATGATTCCTGTTTTATCCCATGGTAGTGTCTCCTGTATTTGTTCTGGGTGGGTTCAAGACCTGAGATTACATCTTATTCCTTCACTTTGTCATTTTGTATGACTTCTGCACTTTGGTGAAGCTATGCCATTAACGCCTATCGAAATTTTGGTCCAGATCCATCAATCTTGATCCTATCTAGATGTGCCTGGCTGGGTCTAGCTGCTGTGATCAGCTTCTTCCTCCTGCAGCTGGGCATGAGCCAGGTCACTCAGCATGGGTGGGCAGGGGCAGAGTTCCGGTGGCTGGTGAGGTGGGGGATGCATGCTGGTGGAGAGGTCCTACCTGGGCATGGACCCAGATGGTTAGCATGGCAGGCCCTAGGTGTGTTTTTGATTGGGTTGGTGTTGTTTCAAGTTCTGTATGCTTTAGTTATCTGGGATGTCTGATTGTTTCTCCGTATTTGGGAAGTTTTCTACTAGTACTTCTGCCCATATTCTCTTTATATCATTTGTACTGATGCCTTCTTTCTTTTTTTTTTTTTTTTTTTGTCTTTTGGAGACAGGGTCTTGCTATGCAGTTGAGGCTGGCCTTGAGCTCACTTTTGTAGCCCAGGCTGGTCTCGAACTTGCACCAATTCTCCTGCCTCAGCCTCCCGAGTGCTGGGATTACAGGCGTGAGCCACCACGCCCGGCTTCTGATGCCTTCTTTCTTGTTGATGCTCATTAGTCTCACATTGTTCATCTTTGCATCGTCTTGTAGATGTTGATTTTTTCTGTATCCTAGTTGTTTTTAAGAGATTCTTAACTTTTCACTAGCTGTCTTCAAGATCTGAAACTCTATCTTCACTTTTGCTCATATGGTGTTGCTAGCTTGTGATTGAGATTTTATTTTCCTGTACATTTCTTTGAAACTGCTTCATGTGATCTATTTCTTTCCTATATTGCTCATTCAAGGATTCCATCGTTTTTCTTTTCTCTATTTTTATCAGTGTCTTCTTTAGAAGTATTTGTTAATTCTTTCATTATAGTTATCCTTTTTTTTTTACCTTGGAGATTATTTCTGATGTTTTCCTCTCTACCTTTCTGCAGTTTTTTTTTTTTTTTTTTGCTTGAGAAGCTATTAATTCAGAGATTTCAGCTGTACAATTCTCACTTTCTGTTATGCTGTGTCTCCTGCATTTGCTATGGCTGGGCTCCGGGCTTCAGATTGCATTTTGCTCCTTATCTTTGTCATTTTGTATGGTACTGTCCTGTAGAGGTGTAAAGCCTTGGTGTAGTTATACCCTTAGAACCTATTGAAAATTTTACCCAAGAGAGATTATATGGTTAAGGCATGTATAGTTTTGTACTTACAAAATTACAGTTAGGAACACTGAAAATGGGTAGTGATATTTAGCAGTTGACAAACTTTTGTAACTAATGGGTTTGTATTTTACACAGTAAGAGCAAACGTTATGTCTATGTAGCTAAGCAGATATTAAATTGGGAATTTATATTTAATTTAGTTACCCTAAGTTCTGTTTGATCACCATCCCTTGATGTACCTGGCGCCTTCCAGGAGAACTAGTTCACCCAGTTGCATGTTGCCCCCTCTGTATATCAAGCGAAAAAGAAGACACTCTCATAGATCTAGATCTAGCAATGTCTCAGCTTACCGGGTCCAGATCTACCAAGTTTGAACTTGTCCAAACGTGCCTAACTTGGGTCTGGCTGTTGTGCTCAGCTTTTTCCTGCTGCAGACCAAGAGACTAAACCCCACATCCAAGAAAGGCTTGTCCTGGCTGGGTCTGAGGCAGCCAAGGGCAGGGAGCAGAAGGTGTCACACATGCTGGGCCTGGTCTGGATCCGGAGCAGAGGCCCCGATCATGGAGTAAAGGTCTCACTCACATACTACCACTGGGCTTGTTCTGAGTCTGAAGGGAAGGCACTGGTCTGGTTGTGGAGTAAAGGTCTCACTCACACGCTGCTGCTGGGTCTGGTCTAAGATGGTATTCTTTGATTGATTCCACATGCAGGGCTTGAGCCTGAATCTTTGTGATTGACAAGTCACACCCATGCATGCCAGTGGTGGGCCATGTGCTAACCTGCTTCAGGTTGGCTCACCCGGACTCAGGCTGTTCTCAGCTTTTAGGGCACAGGTACCTAGGCAGGAAATGCCAACTATCTGCTTTCTATATATGCTTCATCCTCCAGAGAGAGCAGAGCAGCTTCAGGCCCCTTCAAACTGCCTGGTCTGACCCTGTATATTAATCAGCTTTCCTGTTGTGGGACAAAACACCTTGTGCCTACAATGGAAAGGAAGAGAGGTTTATTTGGGCTCAAGGTGGGGGGGGATTAGGGTAGAAACAGAAAGGTGGAAAGGTTTGACAGAGGAAGCTACTCTGCCAGGAAGCAGGCAGAGAAAGGGAGAACCAGGGACAAGAGCGTACCCTTCCAGTACACAACCCCAGTGATCACCCCTCCTGGCCAAGCAGGCCCAATCTCTGAACACAAGGCTTTTGGGACCTTTAATATCTAAACCACAACACCCTGGTTTCATTGATTCTTCCTTGATTCTGGTCCAACACTGATACACTATAGCACAAATGTTACTGCGAGCTGTATTCTCTTGCTTTCCTGCCTTTCTCTGTTCCCTCACAGACTTCTTTGTGAGTCTCTTCTCTTAGAACGCCTATACTTGCACTTTTCAAGGTCCTGTCCTGTCCTTCCCTTTTTAATGTTCATGTTCTTCCTAGGCCATTTTATCCACCCAGTTGACTTTGTCAGCCATTTGCTTTCACCAGATCCAGATCCCAAGATGTGCTTATCCAACAGCCTCTTGAATAATTCACAGACACCACTAACTGGCCATGTCCCAAGTGAAATTATCTTCATGCCCACAACCTGTTCTTCTTGTGTGGCTTAAACAGCCAGTAATTCCTCCCTGTATCCTATTACTTAAGCCAGAAATATGCATGTCAGCCTTGACTATTCTGGTCTCCTCCACTAGAAGTGTTATCACCATGCTCCAGTGACTGCACCTCATGTATATTTATCTAATCCACCTGCTGCTCTCCATCACCACTTTGACTGCCTCACTCAGTATCTTCTTTTCCTCGGAGTATTGCATCAGCCTCTCCATTTGACTCCTTGATGACTGCTTGCTTGTCCCCCCACCTTTGTTACTACTCCTTTTGTTCCTCTCTCGAGAATCTAAGAAGAAATTCACTTTCCAGTATTTTCCACTTTCTTGAACTTTGCTGCATTCCCTGGTTTATTACCCCTTGCTCCATCTTCAGAGCTAACAAAATTGTATTTCTTTCTGATCATTCTTCATTAGTAAAATCTCCCTCTGCTTTTCTCATCAATCTTCCTCTTCCATCTAAAGGACCCTTGTGATTACAGTGAGCCCATATAGTTGATGTAGGATAATCTTCCCCTCCCACAATCCTTTAACTCATTCACATCTGCAAAACCTAGTTTTGCCATTCACAGGTGGCAGAGTCACAGGTTCTGGAAGACCATTCTTTTGCTTCACAAACAATGTCATCTGTCCCCAGTATGCACATATCTGTCTAATGTGCAAAATATATTCTCTCATTCAAAGGTGCCCAAAAGTCTCAGGTCACTAAAGTATCATAGCTCAAAGTTAGGGACTCATTTAAATCTCATCATCACAAAACTGAAATTGTGATAGCTCATTTAGCTTATAAATAGACAATCAGGACGCCTAAGACAGATCTGTCTAAAAGAAAATAGCACACACTGAGTTAAGAACTAATTCAAGAAGCACATTAATCTTAAACATGCAAAAGAAGGAAACAAGAAAAAAAGGTAAAAGAGTTAGGATAAGAGCAGAGAGAAAGGCACCTTTCTTCCTAGAAGGTTTTTATGCAGAGTAGGTTAAGTTAGTGAACAGCTCCTTCCTACATCCAGCCTGGACTTCCAGAAGCATTAGAAACATAAAATAACTGGTTTCTTTTGAGTTCTTTTCTTTTATAATGAACTCCCTACATTACTGTGCTTATTCATATAAGGGCAGGACACAGAACATAATTTGTGCTTGCGTTCAGAATTCAATTCCCTCCTGGTCAAAGCAGCTATTTCTTCTTCATGTTTCCAAAACCCACTCTTCAAATGGCCTAGTTTTGTCCATGAGTTTAATCTTTGACTTTGCAAGTTGATGAGCTCAGAGTTATGTAAAATGTTTATTTATTTATTTATTTTAATTACTTTTAATAAGAAATAACAATATGATAGTTTCAAAACATGTTAGTAGTACATTCACAATAATTGACACATGGCATATTGTCCTCATAATAGTGATACAGAGCACAGTGTGTGGATGTGATACATTTCCTAATCAATATTGGTAAGGAAAGAAAAAATTTCTTCTCTTTGAATCGAGAGGAAGCAGATGTATACATAGTCCAATGTTCCATAATTGCAGTGGGTTACCTGTGAAACTGGCAATATTGGAGGCTGTTGATTTAAGCCTCTTACAGCTCATCATACTAATCCAGTTCTGCGTTTTGTGCCTCATAATTAAGCTTTTCCACTGGGTGATCAAGGGCAAGTTAAAGCAAGACCTGTATAACCAAATATTCATCTTTTGTAGCCAGTTATATAAAATTAGTTACTTCAAAATTAGCCAAATTAGGTACTGGAGGAAAGTTGTCATATATATTCTATGGTGAGGCCACATCCTTCTCCATCTGTGGATATATGAAACTAGAAAACAAATTTTACTCCCAAAATACAGTAATAGAACTGATATAGGTAGGACAATAACTCCAGCAGAAAAAGAAAAATGGAATAGACAAAGCAGTCAGTCCTAAGAAATTTCAAAATGAAGGAAGTTCCTTTAGATTTCCAGACCTGGGACTAATCTGTTGTATGAGGCTCTGCTCCTTAAGTTTGTAGCTCCTCCACTAGGGGAAATTTTTTTCTTCATGAAAGACACTAAGTAATTGAAGCTATGGAATCTCACCAACCTGTTTCTTGCCTGAAGGATTTGGTGGATCCTGTAGCCTTCTTTCATGTTGTATTCATTCACTGCCTTTTAGTCCAAGCTCCAGTGCTCCTTCTGGTACTAATTTCTCAACAGCTTTTCAGGTCTCTTGTTTTTCTGGGGGTTCACTCCATTAGACAAAAGGTTGCCTTGTAGAATTTCCCTGCAGAGTCCGTTTCTGACTTTGGATCTTATTTGGCTCCCATTGCAATAGGCAAGGGGATATGTCAATCACACAATCTGTTAAAAAAAAAAAAAAAAAGCCTTTTCCGTGAGAGAATACTCTGGCCTTTTTATCTTACTGAGATATGAGCAGTATCCTCAGCTTTTTCCTCTAACATGTACTTTCCCAACAGTAAACAATGACATTTTAACTTCTTTTGCAAACTGGATATGCTGATATTTTCCCAACTCATTACGACCTGAAAACATGCTGAGATTTAACAGTTCTTTTCTCAGTGTATGCAGTGCTCTCACATTTTTACTATTGCACCCACCCTAAAACTTTTTGCTTGGAAGTTTGCTCAACTACATAGTCAGGTTCATGGTAGAACTTTCTACATAACTGCAGAGTACAATTATAGGTGTTTGTTTGTTGCTGTACTAGGGACCAAACTCAGGATCTTGTGCTTGCCAGGCAGGTGCTTAAGCATCAGAGCTAACCTCTGGTACTGACCAATTCTAGGTTTTCAGTTATAATGAGGATCACATTTTTCTCCAGTTACCAGTTACACACTCCACACTTCCTTCTCATCAGTAATGCCTTCAACATCCACGTTTTTACCAACTCTCATCAACACCACTCAGGGACACTCTTAACTGGTTTATATTTTCTTTACCATGTTTCCCAAGTTCTTTCCCAGGTTTTACTAGCGGAACTGTTAACAGTCCTATTTCTGTTAATAGTCTTTTCATGCCAACTAGGCTTTTACAAATCACACACCTCAGAATTTTTCCTACCATTTTCAGTTTGGTGGTGCCAAGACCTGTATCCATTTTCTGTTGCTCCTCTAAGAAAGTACCAAAAATGTTAGTGATTGAACACATAACTTTTTACTATCTTTTGTACTTGGGCTTGAACCCAAAGTCTTTGTACTGATCTATATCTCCAGGCCCATTTAAAGTTTTTAAAATATTTTAAAAAAATAGTTCATTTACCTTTTTATATGAAGAGGTAACAGTGGACATCCTTGTCTTGTTCCAGATTTCAAAGTGAAACTTTGCTTTTGTCTATTTAGTATTATGTTGGCTATTGATTTGTCATCAGTAGCTTTTATGAGATAGAGGTAAAGACCATCTATCCCAATTTTCTTAGGGTTTTTTTTTTTATCATGAATGGGTGCTAGATTTTGTCAAAAACTTTCTGCAACTATCAAAATGATCATATGATTTCTGTTCTTGGCTCTGAAATATGGTACATTACATTTATTGATTTAAATAGGCTGAACCATCCTTGCATGCCTGGGATAAATCTCACCTGGTCGTAGTGTATAATCTTGATAATTTGCTGCATTTGCAACATTTGCAGCAAAAAATTTGTTAGCTAATATCCTATTGTGCCCTTTTGCATCTATGTTCATTAAAGAGATTGGTCTATAGTTCTCTTACTTATTTAGGTCCTTCTTTGGTTTTGAGATTGAGGGTAATGCTTGTTTCCAAGAATTAATTTGGGAGTATTTGTTCCCTTTCTATTTCATTTTGAGTTCAAGAAGTAGTAATGTTAGAAACTCTCTAAATTTCTTGTAGAATTCAGCAGTGAATCTATCAAGGCTTGGGCTTTTTGCTGTTACATCTTCTGTTTCACTGATTCATATTTGCCTATTTAGGATTTTTATATGTTCTTGATTGCACTCTGGTAATTTATATGTATCTAGAAATCTGTTCATTTCTTTTGCATTTTCCATCTTATTAGAATACAAGTTTTCAAAGTAGGTATAGATGATCTGGATTTCTTCAGGATCTGTTGTGATTTCACCCTTTTGATCCCTGGCTTTGTGTGTGTGTGTGTGTGTGTGTGTGTGTGTGTGTGTGTGTGTGTGTGTGACTGGGAACTGAACCCAGGACTTCTTTATGCTCGCCAGGCAGGGTTGTCCCACTAAGCTATATTACCAGCCTACCCTTTTTATTCCTAATTGTGTGGATTTGAGGCTTTTTTTCCTTTTGTTGATAAGGATTTTATTTAATTTTTCAATGAACCAACTCTTAAATTCATTGATTCTTTATATGTTTTTTTTTAAGTCTCCAGTGGATTAATTTTTACTCTGATATTTATAGTTTTCTCCCTTGTACAAGCTCTTGGCTTAGCCTGCTGTTTTTTTTTGTTTTTTTTTCCTAGAAATTTGAGATTCACCATTAAATTGCTTGAACTACCTTTTTTCCTGATACAGGTATTCACTACTATAAATTTCCCTTTAAGGACTGCTTTCATTGTGTCCTCCTATAAGTAACCAGTATGTTGTACTGTCATTATCATTTAATTGTAGAAACTACCTAGTTTCTTCTTTAATTTCATCTGTGACCTATTAGTTGTTCAGGAGACTATTATTCAATTTTGGTGTGTTTGTGAAGTTCTTGTTTCTTTTGCCATTGATTTCCAATTTCATTGTACTATGGTTTGACAATATGCATGGGATAATTTCAATTGCTTTGCATTTACTAAAGCACATTCTATGAGGTAGTATGTGCTCTATCCTGTAGAATGCCCCATGTGCAACTAACAAGAATGTATGGTTTGATTCTGTGTGGTGAAACACTGAAAATATCTACTAAGTCCTTTTGTTTAAAAGTTTGGTATAGTTTTAATATTTCCTTGTTTACTTTTTGTCTAGTTGATTTGTAACAGTGGAGTACTGAGATCTCCCAATACAACTGTATTAGTGCTTATTTGATTTTTCATGTCTGCTAATATTTGTTTTACATATTTGGGTGCACTGGTATTTGTTGAATATATTTATGAATATATATATATATATATATATATTCATAAATAAATAAATAAATATATGATTGTTATCTCTTCCTCTTGAATTGTGTCCTTTACAAGGATGTAGTAATATTTATCTCTCTTAACTAGTCTTGGATTGAAATTCAGTTTTTCTATAAATAGAATAGCTACCCCAGCTTTTAAAAAAAAATAAATTCCAGTCACCTGGAGCACTTTTTGATGCCCTTTCCATCCTGACTTTCAGTCTGTAATTTCTTTCTGAACTGAATGTGTTTCTTATTGCACCATACTATTGGATCTTGCTTCTTGATCCATTCTGTCAGTTTGTGTCTTTTGATTGCTGAATAGAGACTATTAACAATGGTGGTCATAACTGATATGTATTGACATATTCTTGTCATGTTATTTTTTTGTTGTTGGCTCCTCCCTTTTTCCCTCCCTCTTTAATTCTTGCCTGGGATCCCCTCTGTTGGTTTTCATGAAGTTGTAGCCCTTGTCATCTCTTTCTAGAATGTCCTTTAAAAACCTTTTGGAGTGCTGCTTTGGTAGTCATCAATTTCCTCGGATGTGTTTCTATCATGAAGGTATCTTATTTCTCCATCAGTTCTGAAAGATTATTTTATGGAGTACATAAAGTTGGATTGAAGGTTGTTTTCCATTTGAACTTGGAATACTTTACTCTAAGGTCTCCCTGATTTGAGGGGTTGTGTTGAGATTCTGATGGGCTTTACTTTATAAGTAATTTGTTTCTTTTCCTACCAGCTTTTAAGGTTCTGTTCTCATGTAGAATTTCTGGAGTCTTGATTATGATATGCCTGGGTAATGAATTTTTTTTATTGTAGCTAATTGTAATTCTATATGCCTCATTTACCTGTATGTCAATTTTCCCCCTAACAGTGAAGTTTTCTGTCATCATGTCTGTGAACAGTTTTTTTAAAAGAATGTTCCAATTTATTATTTATTTTTAAAAAGCAACATAAAATTGCGTGTATTTTTCATGTACAACATGTTGGTACATATATTGTGATATGGTTAAATCTGACTAACTAAAATACATATTACCTTAAAAAGTTATCTAAGCGTTCCCAGTTTAAAGAAAACTGTATTGGAACAGGTTAATATCATCTTTAGCATCCTGCTAGCATTTTTCAGTAATTAACACATCAAGCCTCTGACAGTCTGGCTTGTGGACAAGAAACCCCAGCAACCCAATTCAGCCACTCTTGTAGCTTCCATCTCCAGTCCTTTTAATCCTGGCCAAGACGGCAGCCTTGGATACTCTCTTCTGGTCATAAGCCAGACCGAGGGCAGCCATACAATCAATGAAGAATGTGGTGAAGTTGATGTGCCAGCGATACTCACTGGCAGAGTAGTCATAAGGGAAGGCATGGTGGTAATTGTGGAAGCCGTCACCCACAGCTCCCAGCGAAACCAGGATGTTCTCTCGAGACTCAATGTTCTTATCATATGGGCGATATCCAAAGAGGTGAGCAGTGAGCCGGGCGTGGTGGCGCACGCCTGTAATCCCAGCACTTGGGAGGCTGAGGCAGGAGGATCGTTGTGAGTTCGAGACCAGCCTGGGCTACAAAAGTGAGCTCAAAGCCAGCCTGAACTGCACAGTGAGACCCTGTCTCAAAAAGCAAAAAAAAAAAAAAAAAAAAAAAAAAAAAAAAAAAAAAAAAAAAAAAAAAAAAA
>PVJA010010553.1:0-57185 GCA_004027025.1 Myocastor coypus | reverse complement strand
ATCCCAGGTGGAGACTGGCACCCTCTCTGCTTTTCTGGTGTCAATTGGTTCTTCTACTAATTGGGCTTTTACCTCCAGCCAAAGAGCACACAAGGACTAAGCGGGGAAGTGGAGGTAGCCCATGATCCCTACATTATCGTCAAAGGATGCATACTTTTATATTTAAGATTCTAAATGTTTCATGTTTTGCTTTAAACTGATTTAGAATGAGAGGGAGAGAGACAGAAAAGACACATAATCTGAGGTTGCCGTAAAATCTACTACAAATGAAAGCGAGGGCCACCATTCTGTCTGGTTTTCTGCACTCGGTCCACACCTGCCATCCCCTTCTCTTGCTCTGGAGCTGCACTATGGGGCAGGGAGGCCTGGGGTAGAATGGCTGGGACTGACGATTTTTTGTTTTCAGCTTTCAAAGCTGATTATTTCCAGCTAGGTCTTACTTTTCAGGAAATGTGCTATCTATATATTCTTTCTAGTTTTGCTTATATTTGAAATCTCCAGAAAGGGTGAAAAGTAATCACTCATTGGAATTCAGATGCATAATAGCTGAGAACATCTCAAGGCTGAGAACTGCTTCTAAATTTTCTTTTTGTAACGCCGAGGCTCAAACTCAGGGCCTCCTGCATCCAAGGCGAGTGCTCTACCCTCCAGCCACACCCTCAGCCCTTGTTTGGTCTTTAATACTAACTTACAGCTTTTACATTTTTCTCTGATTTGTTTATGTTTCATACAAAATTATATAATTAAACTCCTTGATGGATTGCTAGTGTGAGAAATTTTGGCTAGGTGCTTGATTGAACTTTATCAATAAATGTACCTTCTAAGAAAAAAATAGGATAATGTTTTGTACAAATGAGAAGTTATAAATGCTTACTCCAACAATGAGCACTTATAACTACTGTCAAAAAATATATTACAGATAGCTACCCCCAGCTTCTGCTTATAATTAAATGGGTTGGAGGTTTCACATGCTAAGTGAAAATTATTATCTAAAGATAGCCTGACTCAAAGATACTAGATTAAACTGACTTATAAGAGATTACAGGGGGTTCCTAACTTGAAACAAATTCTTTAAAATTATTCTTTTGCCAGGCTTTCAACTTCACTAATCTCTGTAACAGCTTGATGTCCCTCATCCCTAAGCTAAGGGAGGAGCCCTGTAAGGTGTAAATATAGGATCAGATGTTTCCTAAAAGCTATTAAAGACAATCCCTAACCAATTTAGGTATAGGTGCACTGCCGTAAGTTCATCCCAATTATCTACATTCAAGATAATTAGGAGATTGAAATTATACTTAACTCTGAAAAGCACATCTAAAAAGCCTGGGCTTAGCAGCCTTGCTTATAAAATGATGCTTTTGCAACATTCATGGTAACTTTAGGAAAACTTGTTACAAACAGATGGATGTTCTTATGAACTGTGGGCTATTTTGTTGTATACCTTATGCTGGGACTATGAACATAGCAAATAACCTAATTTAATCGAATCAGTTAACTCACCAGTATCGTCATCAAAATCAGCCAAGATGGATTCGATCCCATCCTCGCTGCTTGTCGACTGCTCCTGAAACCTGCGAGGCAAGCTGGCGAGTCTCCCACTGAGGAATATGGGCTTCAAAGGCATTTTATAGATCTTGGCCAATAACTAAAAGTACAAAAAAATCCAATACAGTAATTATATATTGGAAAAAAGCTGCACTCTGGGTGTTAGAGGACAATAAAACTACATACCAGTTAAGGGGATAGGGGAACTAGAAAAGCTCCTAATGTATGAAAGGTTTAAAATTAGTTATTACTTGAACTTATAAGATAGGTAGCGTACAAGAGACAGATATTTCACTGAGCAGATGAAGCAGCACTCCATACGGACAAAAAGGTAGAGGATGCTTTTGTGGGATCTCAGTTCCATGAGTTTTATAGTCTTGCTCCACCCTACTGAGGGAGTCCTGCTCAGGTCAAGAAATTTTGCCATGGGGAATCCCTGAGAAGAGTCTGTACGGGAATCGGTTGTTAGACTCTGACTTTGCCTTCCCTGGCTCAGTCTCTTAAGGTAACAGGCACAAGGGTAACCAGGGACCTCGGTGGGCAAGATGGGAGACTCAAATGTCTTAGGAGGGAAAAATGGCAAGAGTTCTTTATCCACTCTTGGCTATAGAGCCCCCACCCCAAGGGTCCTTCTAGCTTCACAGCATAGAATTATGCCTGCCATGGCCACATTGTTCTAGAAACCAGGGGAATGGCTGTGAGCAAGACAGATGAAATTCCTATCCCACTGAGATAGGAAACCACAATGCTTTCACAAAAAGTAAATGGAATTTCTAACACACCAGCTCTAGGAAAAACTAAGCAGGTATACAGGAAAGAGTGACTTTGTGCATGGGAAATACTGGCGGAGGGTTGGTAGGTCCTGTAGCCCTGGTTTCTTGTAGGAGGAGACATTTCTGTGATGACCTGGAAGATAAGGTGTGCCAGCCTGGGGCTTTGGGACAGGGGATCCAGGCAATGGGCACAGCAAGGGCACAGGCAGTGATAAGCATGGAGCAGAAAGCCATTGCAGCTGGAGGCCTGCAGGTGACTGACAATCTGAGGGTGGAGGGTATCACAGGGCCTGGTGGAAGCAGCCAGAGGAAGCGAGTCAGGGTCATCTGTCCTTCCTAAAGTCATGGAACTCAAGGTTACCATGGACAGAGAGGTAGACAGAGCCCAGAAGAGGCCTAGCATACCGTAGCCCATGAAGATAATAGACCTCTGAGGAAAAACTACTACTGGCCCCATCAGTGGAAGTGTGAGGAGGGAGCACTGTCTTGCTTGTTTGGAATTTGAGGCAGATGAAAACCAAGCAAATCCAACACTTTATCCTGAAGGTCACTGCTCATGTTGGTAAGTGTTAGCTTTCTTCACTAAGCCTTAATTGGACATGTCCCACCCTCTACTTTCTAAAGCCAGCAGGAAGCCTTCCTATGACCTCATGATCCTTCTCCAGGAAGCTCAATGAACACAGAGGAGCTGGTAACTTGTATGTCTGAGTGGAATGGAAGTAGGAGAGCTCTCTGGGCCTCTGGGCCCTCGCTTATTATCATTATTTGTTTTACTTCACGGAAAATACATTCTTCAAGTCTAAGTGCGCATCTCCTCAGGAGCGGCAGACAAGGACTCTCTTGGGCTTCACCAAAAGACATCTGCTTGGATTCTGTGAACATCTTGAGGCAGCACTGGAGGCTTGGAGCCCAGGGCAGGCCTCTCCCCATACCTGTGAACAGCGCCTGAGGTAATCCAGGGCAGGCAGGCACAGGTCCGTGGACACAGCTCCTGGGCCTTGGATGCAATCTCCAATCTCTTTGCAGTCTACCTCCCCTAGGGAAGCCAGGAAGACAGAGACAAACAGAATCACCTGTGTTTTTCCCTTACCATGGAGAACCTGTCCACTCACACAGCATTGGTTCCCTCAGCATTTGTCAAGATGGAAAGAAAGGAAAAAAGAAGAAAAATGATGCCAAAAACATGGCATCAAGAAAAGTCCACTGGGTCGGCCTTCTCCCCATGACCACTTGTTCCATATTCTACTCCAATCCCTTCACTCGCTGGGCTGTGTCCTTTCGTGTGTGGGCACATGTGGTCCCTGCGCTGGGCCCAGCTTTGGGAAGGTAAGACTTCCCAGGCTCTGGTGACAGAGGAGGATCTTGGGGATCAGCCTTGTGCCAGGCTGTAAGGAAACCTCTAGCCTCTGTGTCTGGAAAAGGGTTTTATTTGCCTCCAGGGTGCAGCATGCAGTGATGAAATGGAAGAGGAGACTCCAGGAAGAGAATAAACACTGGGGCTTGGGGACATCAACTACTTAATGGAATTTAAGCAAAATTTGTTTTTCTACATATGTGCAGATTGAGCTTACCTTAGAGACGGGCCTCCAGATTTTTCATAGCTATAAATAACTGAGAATTATAATTTTTTTCTCATGTTACTAATCTATTTCCATACTTCTAATAAAGTCGTTGTGTAACAGTGATTGTTTCTAATTGTCTATAATTGTACCAACTAGCATGCTCCCCACTGGGTAAGCGAACATAATTACTAGACATTAGTTAAAATTCAGAAGCAACAAGGCATGTTTCTTTTTAAAAAAATGTAAGTAAACATGTTTTAGATTAAAAAATAAATTTTGCTTGCCCTACAGGGAGAACAGTAAATACCTAAGGCTTTATAAGTCGGGCTATCTACCTCACAGCTTCTCACCCCTGTTATTGTAGCATAAAGGCAGCCATAGACAAATGAGCAAGGCTGTGTTCCAATAAAACTTTATAGAAATTGTCAGTGAAGGGCTAGGGAGATAGCTAAGCCATCTGACACCTGCCTGGCAAGCACAAGGACCAGGGTTTGATCCTCAGTACCACATCATATGCCAGCCCCAGCCTGGGGCATACCATGCTGGCCACCAAAACCAGGTATGGTGGAGCACGCCTGGCATCCCAGTGCTGAGGAGACTGAGACAGGAAGATCACTATGAGCCTGAGCTGTGTGGTGAGACCCTGTACCAAATAAATGAATGAATGAATGAATGAATGAATGAATGAATGAATGAATTATTGATTGATTCATTGATTGATTAAAAAAATTCAAATTGTCAATGGATCAGACTGGGCCTGCTAGCTCCTGATTTACACTAATATACATTACAATATAAAAACAGAGACCTGGTCAAGTGAATGTTGAAATTAAAATAAATTCATTTTCTACCTTGTTGATTATAGACGGTATTCTAAACTCTCTCTTTCTTACTTTCTCTCTCTGTTTTATATCCAGATCTATGAATCTATGGGAATGTCACTGCAGCTGGGTAGAACACAGACAGTACGGAGTATGGGATATGAATCACTCCCTTGTACCCTTGTCAAGTATATCCGCATGGTATCTGCTACCTGCCAGTTATGTAGTGGCCATCTGGGGCATTGATCAATTGCTATATTATCAATACACTATTACGGTTGTCCTACTTATATATAACTTGTTATCAGTTATTGTTAATTTTTTACTACTTAATTTATAAATCAAACTTTATTATGTTTATTATATAACAAAATATATATTAATAAGCTCTGGAAGAAGATATTCTTAATTTTTTTCTCAGGAGCTGGGACATCAAACTTAGGCTTACTGTGTAATGCTAAGAAAAGTAATTTTCTACTTAAAGATACAGTTATTAATAATTAAACATGATTTCCCTGAAGTGGGAAATATTTTAAGATTTAAAAGTCTGCCGTAGTGTACAGACTGAAAGTACGCTATATTTTGTGTGTATATACACACACTGTATTACAAGATAGCCATGGACACAGTGAAGAGCACCAACTCGGGACTAAGCCAGGCTGCTGCCCCTGGCAAGATGACTCAAGCCGTTATTTCGTGATTATACATGTCTGCTTGCTCCATGTGGGTGGGAGGCCCTGTCTCCCACCCCCATAGAAAGGTTCTCCAGTGATTATGAGGCAAAAAAGGAGTTCCCACTTACCCAGTCCTTTGACAAACTTCATAAGGCACATGATGTAACTGGTGGCTGCATTAGCGAAGACCTGGATGTTGTCAGTATTGAGGAAAGCTTCGAACACATCAAACACTGGAGCTTGGCCTTTTCCTGGAGAAGGGAGTTTACAGTTTTTAAAAAGAGAGGTTTCTGCCTCTCAGGATCCTTATATTCCCAGCCCCAACCACTGGAGAAAAGCCCAGCCCTTTGCACTGGATGCCAGTGTGGCTGTGGGACTGTCCTGCTCAGCTCCACCTACAAGGAGCTGCAGGAAGGCTACAAAGAAAGCATGCTACGTGCATGTATGGAGGCACCACGCGGAAAGCCAAGGCATCACACAATTAACATGCATGCGGGCAAACACACATATGGACAGACGAGGACTGAGCTGGAGGAACGTGGGCTGCAGCGATACATGGTCCACAGGGCAGTGAAGCAGGTGCCTCTGGAAATGCTCCTGCTCAGAACACTGTAGTGAGCAGATTCACAGGGGCGAGGAAGCCCACGTAGCCAGCAGAGTGATGGCATACAAGGCTGTACTCGTCCCTGGGCAGAGAAGGGGCACACAGGAGGCCCGGGGCTGCTAGCCTCAGGGAGACTTGCTTGCACGGGGGCCCTCGTTGGCATCAACACTTGCCCACCCGGTCCTAAGCCAAAAATCTTTACACAAAATATGCTTGATGCTGCGTACATGCTCTCCTGTCCAGACTGCTGCTGTGACAGCAGAGGGTGCCCCGAGCCTCCTGTGTCCCCACACCTTGCCGTCACGAGCTGCATAATAAACTGAATATTAGCCTAACTATAGTCTGTATCCATGAGTCCTAGTGAGCTCCTGAAGGTAGGAGGGGCCTTGGAGACCCTGACTCAGTGACCCTGGACACTGCACCCACCCACTTGATCCCCCTAATTCTGATTCTTCTGGGATTACCATATTTTTCTGCCTCTTATTAGCATATGTGTATAGGTTGAGAATGGCTCAATCTAAATGCTGGGGATGAGATGATGATTTATTTACTTATTTGTGTGTATGTGTTTTAACATTTTGGGGATTTGTAAAGACTTTAATAATTGAGCGTCTCTTGTCTGAAAACCTGAAATCTGAAATACTCTGAAACACTCCAACAGTTTTGGGTTGGGGGACATTTCAGATTTCTGATTTTCCGATGCATGACCTCTAACATTATTTTTGGCTCATGGAAGAAGCTTTGGATTGCAGTGCACCACAGTGAACCAGCAGACGCCTCCCAGCCTTTCACCCCTTGTCACTTAGGGCAAGGCTTGAGGAGGAAGGTCGGGCCCTTGGGCCACAGCAGGACTCAGGCCCCAGGTCCTTACTACACCGTATTTCTTGCAGATAAAGACGGGCTGAGTGTCTGTCTTCCCCCTTGTTCAATGTCTTTTGATAACATGACACTGGGCTTGTAGCAAGGATCGCAGAGCGCCCTTACCCATGGAGTAGTCCCCCAGGAGGTACTCCTTCACCTCGGACTTGTCCCCGCTGTGCACGGTCTCCAGGGCACTGAACAGGGGCCGCCATCCGGACTGGATCTTTGTGGAACACACTTCCACCAGCTCCCCGATGGAGGTCACCACCTAAGGCAGAGGGAGTGGCACTCAGAGGAAGCAGCAGAATTTCTGGGAAGGGAGATGCACTTCTCTGGGCTTCTTTTAAACAAAGAGCAGAACCAGAACCCACACAGGCTCTCCCCAAAGTCTTTAGAAGACACAGCCAGACGGCATACACACGTATTTCACTAGGAATTAATGTTGGGGGCGCGTTTTCACGCTCTCCTCAGCTACTCTGTAAACAGTTTGTGGCATTACAAATTGGGTGTGTATCTTCTTATCGTCTTTTTATTATGGAGCTGTTAGCATTCATGCACTGCAGATTCAAGTCTCTCCTAAGACATGATTCAGAAATATTTTAGCACCCTTGTGCTTGTCTTGTTATTTTTATCTTTTAATGGTGCCTTTTTTAAAAAAAACGCTTTTTAAAAAAAATTTATTTTTCTTGTTTTATAACTTTTGTTTGTTTATTTTTATGGCTGCCTCAGCCTACCCAGAGGGCAGGGCTGGCGCAGCATGTGATGCCAGGGATCGAACCGCAGTCCCTGAAGCCGCCCAAGCTTTCCTAAGCAGGCACTTTAGACCACTGAACCATCCTGCTGGGCCCCAATGGTGCCTTTTAAAGAACAAAATTTCAGAGTTCAGATAAAGTCTAATCCATTAGTTTTTTTTTTTTTTTTTTCTTTTATGAATTTAGTATAGGGTCTACAGGGTATATAGGCTCTCACTATATAGATCAGACTTGTGGTGATTCTCCTGTTTTCAGCCTCCCAAAGTACTGGGATTACAGGTGTGCGCCACCACGCCCAGTCTCAATCACTATCTCAGCGTACCCTGGGGACTGGGCAGGCACAGCATGCCAGGGATCAAAACCTGGTCACTGTGCTCTGTGACACAGTCGTTTTAGTCAGCTAAGCTATCTGGCTGGCCCTAATCCATCAGTTTATTTATTTATTTGTGTTTTCAATGAGTCATATTGCTGGGATCACTAAGAAATCTCTTCCTAACTCAAGTTCTCAAATGATTATGTTCTGGGATTTCTTCTAGAAACAGGACCCATTTTTTGATTTACTTTTGTACTGGACGAGGTAAAATTTCTCATAGAGACCCCTGGGAAGAGGCCAGTTTGTAATTTTAAATTCTGGAATTTGGTTAAAAAGTCTTCACACAAATCACCATCAGAAACAGCCTGCTGGTGCTCTGGGGGAGGTGGCCCTTGGGTTCAGCTCTCATTCTGCAGTGGCCTGAGTGGACAGCATGAGCTTTGTCTCCTGCCCCTGTGCCCTCAGGAATGAGACACAGGTCTCTTCTTTGCCTGATGGCAAATTCCCTCCCTGTAAAACCAGCTGCAGGCCCAGCTGTCTTCTCTGGCTTCCAATTATCACTTAGTTTTGAGTATGTTAAGATCTCTTGCGGGCTGGGGAGATAGCTCTATGGCACAAGTGCCTGCCTGGCAAGTACAAGGTTGAGAGTTTGAACCCTGGTCCCACACACACAAAAAAATTAAATATATATATATATATATATATATATATATATATATATATATATGCAAGATTTCTTTTATGACAATAAATCCACATACTTATAAGGACTATCACATTGCTTGGGACACCCAAAAAATAAAGAAATCAAAGAGCCTCATTAAGAACATGGAAATAGACTCTGTAGAGATGGGAAGGGATCAGGGAAGTAAAATGACCAGGACATGATCTGTATATGCATCAGACCCCCAAGCTGTGTGTAATCCACTACATGTCACAAACATATACTACTAGATGCAAAGCTTTTTAGTGCATTTCAGAGAAAGGTCCGTGTACATTCTTGGTCCACTGATGTGTTAGCCAGGAAGTCTGAAGTGGGCTTCCTCGCCACTTGCCAGTAGCAGGAAGGACGGTGGTGGGGGACTGGGGTGGAACACTCTTGGGAGCTCGTCAGGTCTGCATCCCAGCTCCCCCATCACTAAGTAGGTATCCGTAGCTAAAGTGCCCAACCTGTGGTTGTCACCAACTTAATCTAAGAGCACTGGGAAGACCAAGCGTGCCAGGCTGTGATCGCCAAGGCGTGCTCTGGAAGCTGCCTCTGGTGATGGCACTGCTCAAGAATGCTGGTGTAACACTGACCTGGTCTTGGACATCTTCGTCACATAACTCCAGCTGCATGATGCGCTCGAAGGGCCGGAAGAGTGCTTCATGGAAGTGAAAATGAGGTGGCTCGTTCCAGTCTGTGAGAACCTCTGTCAGGATGTCATGGATGAAGGACACTGCCTTCTGAGACACGTGTCTCTCCTTGTGGCAGGCAGCCTGCCCAGAACAGGAGAGCTGGTCACCAGGAGGTCAGCAGGGAAGAGGGACGGTTTTCGTGGCTTCCAGAGCTGACCTCCTTTCGTTTAGGGAAAAGTGGCAGTTCTACGGTGACAAAAATTCTAAGGGCTACGGGTGAATTATGCAGTAAGTTGCATCTGAAGATATTCAACCAACTGATCAGACACAACTCCAATCTTGTTTGAATAGAAAAAATTGTATGTCCGGTCTTTTGTCAGGTCTGCTGTCAACCTGAGTTTTCCTTGGTGGCATAGATGCCATAGAACATGCTTGCTATAGAGATGCCAGAAGCCACTCGGGGGCTGGCATGGTCACATCCTTAGCTGCACCCCAAGCGCATGAAGATTAGGGAGGTCATTTGACCCTCGGTGAGGCAGGCCACTTGCAGTAAGTGCACTAACTGGCTTATACCTCCTAGATTCTGGGCCCTCCCCTACAGACCCTGAGCTTGGACACGACACAGTAGTGAACATAATCTAAGCTGAGAATGGAAAAGCAGTTGTGAGGTATGGTTTGCCCTCTTGATGTTCTGGGAAAAAAAAAATGACATGTGAATGAGCAGGACTGGTCTGCAGCATGTCCATCTATGGGAGAGACCAGGTACACAGGGACCTACTTGTCCAACCTTCCCAGTTAAGAGCAGCATGAACCAGCTGGTGGCAGTCTTTACACCAGCCAACCTGGTACAAAAGTAAGGCCAGGTGAGAGCCAGGAGGCTGGCCCTGAGCTGAACAACCCAGATGAGCCTTCCTCTCATCCTTCCACCCATGGATCAGAGCTAAATATACCTAGAAGCCACTCGGTTTCAGGGGTGCTTTATTATAGTGTAATGTAACTGATCTGTTCCTTCCCTAAATTAACATGTTTACTCTTTTATGCTATTAGAATATTCTCCAGTGAATTAAATTCCCAAAACCTTTTATTGTACCTCTTAATCAAGTGATGTTAAAAGTCTATGAAGAATAGTTGTCACCATAAAACAGGTCAACATTTTTTTTTCCTGTCAACATTTTTTTTCCTGTCAACATAGAACCAGCCGGGCAACATGGATTGAGATGGGCAGATGGGTAACTGCCCCCAGATTTACCCCACAAAGTCCTCTCTTTTGGAAAGCAAAGGAGCTTTAGCATTGATCCTGATAAGAAAACCCAGGCATATGGCTTCCCTACTGTAAGAACATTGTTCTGGGTAATTACTAGAAAAGAGAATGGCAGCAGTGAAAGACAGTGGTGTATTTATGCATAAAAGAGAAAATATGAGAAGTTCTCTACTTGTCTGTTAAGTCTAGACTTGGCAGATCATAAAGAATAAACTGGCCTTGCCAGGTGACTTGCTGAGTGGTGTAACTGAAGAGGCAGAGAGTCATGGTGTTATGGTTTATACGCAGAAGTCTCCTTACAGCCTCCCGTGCTTGTGGGTGGAAAGTCACGGGGGGGGGGTGTGATTGGACCATGGGGCCACGACAGTCCACAGTGGGTGAGTCCACTGATGAGCTGCAGTCAAGTGTGACTCTGGGAGGTGAGGCCTGGCAGAGGAGGTAGTCACGGGGGCGTGGGCTGGCCGAGTCTAGCTCCCTCCTCCTCCCTTCACCCCTCACTCTGCTTCTGGCCGCTGTCCCAAGAGCTATTTTTCCTCTGCCATGGAGCCAGCCAACTATATCCTGGACTTCCACAGACTGTGAGCCAAAACCAACCTCACCCTTACAGCTGTGGGTGTCAGGTATTGTGCTTTAGTGCCCAGAAAGGAGCTAAGTGATACCAGGACAGCTCTACACTTTGGTTCTCCAGGTGCCTTGAAGTTAAGTGGAGAGCAATGATTTTATAACCAGGCAGTGATAGGAAAGATCTCACAGCCCTAGGGCCACAGCACTCTGTCCACACACCAACCAGAGCTCTTGCCCAGCTCTGCAGGTGGTGATTCCCCAGCCAGGGGCACCAGCTGTTCCCGCCGCAGGGGCCTCACCTCCACCAGGTGCGGGGCCACCAGGCTCCAGCAGCGCATCACGTGCAGCAGGGGGCGTGCTTTGCTCCGCACGATCCTCAGCATGGCGTTCCCCAGGCGGAAGAGGTGCAGTGCGCTCTTTCGATCCTGGGTGGATTTAATTTCCCCTGCAGGAAGACAGGGCCACACAATGAGAAGTCAGGAGTACAGAGAGGCTGAAAATCAAGGAACCCTTCTTAGATGTATAGGGTTATTCAGCATAGGTTGCACAAGCATGGAGGGGCCCTCAAAAAAATACAAGATGGTCAGAGCTCTTCTGCTAAGCACCACATCCTCTGTCCCAGGCATGAGGCAGGTGTGACAATATTTGCTGAGAAGGAATGGAGGAGTGGGTGACTAGGAGAGCTGGAGCCAGATGCCTGGACTCAAGTTCTGGCGTGGTCATGTGGCAGCATGGGTAGAACAGGACAAAGACTTCCTTGATGACCGTTGTGACCTCAGCTGGAACTGGGGTCTACTTTTTTTTTTGTCTTTTTGAGACAAGGTCTTGCTGTGCAGTTCAGGCTGGCCTTGAGCTCACTTTTGAAGCCTAGGCTGGTCTTGAGCTCACATTGATTCTCCTGCCTTGGAGCCCCAAGTGCTGGGATTACAGGCATGCGTCCTCACACCCAGCTTCTTCAAGTTATTTAAATAGCTAAATAAATGTGGTGCCACACATCAAATGCCAAGCACAGGCCTGCCACGTGCGAGTATGTGTTGTCAGCTGACAGTGTCACTGTTGTTCCTGTCATGCTTCACCATTGTCACCGACTACGCCAACCCTGCCCTCTGCAGCCCTTGCCAAGCTGCCCGGGCCTGCTGCTCCTCGGTGATGGGCTGCAGCCTTCTCTGTCTTGCTCAGTACCATCTTTGCCTACCCTCATCACTTGCGCTTTCGTTGCTGTGCCTTAGGCTTCCCGCCCCCTTCTTGCCCTCGTCCTAGTGCCTCTCCCCTGGGTCCTACAGAATCCCATCTTTCTCTGGCCGCCACGGGGTGCTCTGCCTGTTCTGTCACATGGCGTTGTGTCACGTCAAATATACTTCAAATAACAGGAAGAGGAACCATGGGGCATGTACTGGGTGCTTCCCCAGAAGGAGAAGTTGTGTTGATTCTTTATGTCTTTAATCACTTTAATTTTTAAAGAAGTAAATGGATTATGGTGATTTTACAGGGTTCTGAATGCTTGAAAGGTGAACTGAGCTGCCACTGCCCACACAGCTGCCAGGTGTGATGGCAGTGTCTCAGCTCCCACCCGATGGGCTACAGAGCCAGGGCTCCTTCCTCACCCTCAGCCCAGCTCCGGTCAGTTTCTCTGTAAGCCCAGAGCCTCCACTTGTCTCTAAAGAAGAAGACTTTGAAGATCACCCTTGGGCCCAGAAATGCTCCGGATGCCCGAGTCCAAGAGGTTGGCTTTATATAGCTAAGATTTGAAAGTCTGTGAAAAGCTGGTGGGATGGGGTTGGTGAGATAGCTCAGTGGACTAAGCCCCTACTTTGGCAAGTGCAGGGCCCAGGGTTTGATCTCTGGTCCTGCATGCCACATAAGCCAGTGACAGAGTCTGGGTGTTGTGGTACAGGCCTGTAATCCCAGTGCTGGGAAGGCGGAAAACAGGAAGATCACCACAAGTCCGATCTGTGTAGTGAGACCTTGTACCAAATACACACACACACACACACACACACACATATACCGGAAAAAAAAAAAAAAAAAAGAAAGAAAGAAAGAAAGAAAAGAAAAGCCAGTGGGGGCGAGAGGTGATCTGCCTTCGGGTTAGGACTGTATATATATCAGAGCAGCTCCCCTCCTGTGATCTACTGAAAACAAGTCACACATGCGAGAGTTCGTTGAACAAAATGAACTAAAAAAATCAAAACAAAGTAAGTAAACAAAAGTAGTTGTTCACAAATCAGAATCTTCAGTAAGCATTCAAGAGCCAAATATGTAGCATTTGCAAGTTTAGCTTCCTAAGATGGAGAGTGGTAGAAGTTCTTACAACGCAACCAAAGTGCATCCCTGTGCCTGGTCCTGTCTGAGCAACCTGGGACCCAGTGGAAACTCAGTGACTTGACACAACTCTGCTCCTTTCTCCTCCGGAGTGGTCTTCAGGAGAGCCTTTCACCTGGCTGCATGCATGGGCACCGCGATACTGGCCCACCCTCAGCCCTGAGCGCAGTCTACACGCACGGGAGAAAGGTCCGGTCAGCTTTTTCAGTTTCCTTCTCCTACTCTCCTTTCTCCAGTCAGTGGTCGCTTGGCAGGTGGGTGGAAGCAAGGAGCAGACTTTTTTTTTGTTTTAATTTATGTATTTGGTACAGGTTCTTGCTATGCAGCTCAAACTCGTAATGACCCTTCTGCTTCGGCCTCCGTAGCAGTGGGATTATAGGCATGTGTCACCACGCCCAGTTTCAGTGGCCAGCTTGGTGTGGGGCTGGTATGAAATGTGGTACTGAGGATCAAACCTGGGTCCTTGCACTTGCCAGGAAGATGCTTAGACCACTGAGCTATCTCTCTGACCTCTGAGGGGTGGATGTGAGGCATAGAGAATCTGGATCACCTGCATGCTGTCTCAACACTGTTTCTTCATCACAAGCAGAAGCCTAAGCAGAACAGCCCAGCCCCAATTCCAGGCAATACCTGCAGTACTGGTGGAGGCGGCAGCAGCAGCAGCAGCAGCAGCAGTGACATTTCCATTCAATCACCCCAGCTCCACTACTGCGCCTCACAACTGAAAGAGCCTGCACTGAGCTTCACCAGTATGGACTGTGAAATGGGAACACTATCTCAAGGAGACCAGGCTGTTTCCTGCTCATTTCCCTGCACTGTTTCTTCAGAAAAACAATTACCTGGCATTGCCAGAGAGTAATCCACGGTATCTGAAACAGAGTGGAAAAGCTGGGACTGCGATGCTTTCTTCAGCTGGTAAAGGAAGCCACCCAGGGCCATGAGGTTCAGCTTATCCGTAGCATCTTCAAAGAGCCTGGGTGCAAACAAAGGAGATCTGTTATTTGGAAACAATTCAGCCAGGTCTTTATGGCACAATGATTATAGTAATTTGTCGATGTAATTAATAGCAATGCTGTGTAAACACTGTAGGCAAAGGCACAACGTTATTAGACTTATTATTACAGTGCACGAGTCTGCACGAGCCGTGCGACTTTGGTTCAAGGAGGCAAAGCAGAGTTTAGCTCCCTCGTGGTGTAGCTCAGCCAGGGTAGGCGCTCTGAGAGTGTGGCAAGGAGGTGAAGTTGGCAAAGCATGCCCAGAATCTGAGGGACTGGGAACAGAATCCTCAGGCTGCACTGTCATTTGCCATGCTGAGCAAGATAGGAAACCTCTTAATACCATGTCCAATGAGCCCCAGAGGTGGGCTGGCATTGCACACCCAGAGCCCTGGAGGTTATGGGTGCTCGAGTACCTGCTGGAAGAATGAACGCTCCCAGGGCTGGGAATGTAGCTCAGAGGTGAATCAAGCATTCAGTGTGCTCAAAGCTCTGGGTTTAACCCCCAGCACTGGGAAAGCAGTAGACTGTGGTATAGGTTCTTTTTGTTTTTTTAAATTTCTCTGGCCCTAGAAAAATTGGAGGAGGGGATTATAGTCCTGGGATCATCATCCGGAAGCACCAGGATAAGGCATACCTAGATCAAATACTAGTTTAGTTTCACATGGAAATGAGCCTGCTTTGTCACTCTAGGGCCACTCCACATCCTGCTCTCCAAGCCTGTGGTGAAAAGTAGGATATCACTGAGGTTAAGGACAGCATCTCTAACAGACACTGAATCCTGAGCCATTCTGAAAGCACAAATGAGACACGCTAAGGTCTAAGATGGGAAGGAGATTAGAGATCTATAAATTATTGAAACCAGTATATTTCTGGTGCTATTTTTATAATTCTGATTTTTATGGCATTTGCCTATAGGTCCTATTAATGGCCTCTTGAAACATAATAGTGGATTATTCCACCTGACACCCACATGTCACTTTCTAAAACCCTTTCATGACCAACTTGATGGATGAATAGGAAGAAGGGACCACGGCACAGATGGGCACCTGTACACACTGTGTGACTTAGTGGGGAAATGGAGTCTCAGCAGACTTCTGTCTATAGATGTGACCTGGTGGCTGGCTGGTGTCCAAGCCAGACCATGAGGGCTGTACAAGCTCCTCTAGCCCAGGGGTCCCTCTGGCTGATTCCTGCTTGTGCTTTGTATACACCTCATGGTGCCACTGCTGGGAAGCCTGGGGCACTATGATCACATGCTGGGGAGTTGGGTAAGGTGACACCATGTGTAGCTGGTGTTGGAAACTCTTTTGGCATCAGAAAGTCAAACCAAACAAGGGGAAACTGTTGATTTCCCTTCCTGTCCTTGATGTGGTTGTGTAGGTATCACAATATTGTATATATCCTGGGTGCTGGATCTTGTAAGCAAAAATCACAAAAATAGTGGATATTCACTATTTACAAAGCCCTGCTCTGGAAACTACAAAAGTCCTAATTGATTTACTACACAACTAACTCGTGAGAGCATCACCTAAAAAATAATGCCCCAATTCATCAGCAACAAAACCAGGGTGGGAAGTTGTCCAAAATGACAACACAGACCCCTACTTGTAGGTACCTATACCAAGACTCAGGCTCTAGGAATGGCTCATGCTAAGGAGATGTCATGGTGGTTGGAAGAGGTATGCTTAAAAAAGCTCAAAAGACACTAAAAGGACTAACAAATCCTGTTGTTGTTGGGCTGATTCTGAGACCAGAGAGAAAGAGTGGTGCTACCAACAGGCAGCAGCCTCCCTGCTTGGGAATCCTTGGGGCTGTGGTGAGCTTGGGCACCTACCTGTCGGCCTGCGTGGAGAGGCTCAGCACCACCTTGGCGGCACTGCTTCCACTCATGAGGCTGCCACCGCGGAAGTCAGGACCGCGGCCCCGGCTGCCTTCCCGGATGAGCTCTGGGATGGACAGAGGCTGGGCCACAGGGGTTGCGCTCAGGGAGGGACCCTGCTCCACACTTGGCTCCTGGGATGAGCCCTCGCACTCCAGGTCCCCAAGGATCCCAGAAGCCCCAGACGCTTTCTGGGGCTGGCTGATGGCCAGTGGAGGCTGTGAGGTGGCGTCGCTGAAGTGGGTGTGCTCCAAGGTGCCCACATACTCACACACCCTGGGAAGAGTCAGACAAGCAGCTTTCAGCACTGTGGCTCAGCCTGGCCGGCTCCATCCACCCCACCGTGAGATGCAAAGACACTTGGACCAGCTCTGCAATTCACCTCCACTGTTTTCTGTTCTCATAGCTCTTCCCTCCTTCCCTCCCCCCTCTTTACTATATGTGTGTGCATGCATGTGTGTACACCACACAGCCTTGCCTTGCCCAGGCAAGGTGGCTACTTGAACCTGTTTCCCCAAAGGGCCCTCTTTCCCTGTAGATGGTGCTTTGGTTAGGGACTGGAAGCATTTCCTTCCTATGGAGTCCTACGAGGAGCATGCACATGATGCTGCGATGGGGCCCTGGCCAGCCGGGCCCTGCCTGATCCTGACAGCTCCATATCCCTTATGCTGGGGCGGGGCCGTGGTCCCCTCACCCAGCAGATACAGAGAAGAGTCACAACATGTGGTGCAACTTCCAACCCCCAAAGCATCTCTTCTCAGTGGAACCTAGAACTAGAATGTTGCACGAGAGGTCTCTCATCACCCCTGAAAAATCAGCTTGTCACCGGTCAAGGAAGGCTTCTTGCGATGGCCCCAGGCCCATCTAAGCAGCTGGTTCTCAGCTGGTTTCCATACTGAAACCCATTTTGCTCCAGGCTGATTCATCCTGGTCTTCCCTGGGATCCTGGCAAGCTGGTGGTTCTACAACCCTGGAGCACTCGGCATTTCTCCTGGAAGCTCAACAAACACTGGTGGCTACATTTGCTTTGGTAGCATCAGAGTGAGCCTGATCTCATGGCTGCTCCTGCTGCTCCGGCTCCACAGCCGATCTGCCAGAGCTGGGTACCTGAGGTGGGGCCTCCGGCCTGTGCTAGGGGCGCTGGGTAAGGTCGGCCTGCTCCGTGAAAGTCACCCCTTCCCTTGTACAACTCCTCCAGGGCCCAGGGAGAAATGCATTTAGCCTTAGCCACAGGAAGGCGTGGACTTGGGCATTGCTATTTTCAGTTTGCAGGCACTATGTACTATGTAGCTCACTGCAACCTCTTTTTTCACTTTGAGGCTATGAAACTTAGAGCCAAATTTTTGTCTTTTTTTTTTTTTTTTTTTTTTTTTTTTTTTTTTTTTTTTTTTTTTTTTTTTGCCACAGATGTATGTTTCTATTTCTCTAGTTAAAATAGCATCTTTAACAAGATATTTTATGTAGCCAGGCATGCTGTCCTAAGTCATTCCTCAAGCACAAGGGACACTGAGAAACACTTAGCAGTGTTATATTGCTAACACATGGCCAGCTTTTGGATTTACACATTATTCGCTTAACTTTCACAGTTGTCTTCCAGCCACTGCTTAAGAAACTGGGGTTTGGCTTTTTTTTTTTTTTTCTGTCCTTAACACAATACATCTGTCTCTTGTGACAATCTCAACTGATAAATCATGATTAAATCATGATGTCTCTAGGCCAGCTCTGCTACTCTGTTCTCCAACAGGTATCCAGTGAGCCCTCACTCTCTCTCTCCCCTCCTCTTCTCTTTCAGAAGTGGGTTCTAACCCAGGGAAAGCTCAGCATCTCTGGAAGCCCTGCAGATCCTCAACCTGCCCTCTCCGCCGCTCCCACACTTCCCAGGCAGGGTTGGGCCGTGGAGTGGGGATCCCGTCATGCACCTGAACACGTGTGGCCAGCAGTCCGGGTTGTGGCTTCCCATCTCCAGGCCTACGCTGAGGATGGCATCCATGCACAAGACGTGGGCCGTGTGCAGCCATACCCCCTGCACCTTCCCCATCTGCTCCAGTTTCTGCTCCACTTTTAGTTTCACTGTGTCAGAAAGACATTTATTAAAATAACACTCTGAGCAAGGGAGACAGAAAGGGAGAGAGACAGGATGAGAATGACAGAATGTGTTATCATGCAAGGGCAGAAGGGGGACAACAGACTTCCAGAGCAGCAAGCATCTCTTTGGCGGGGCCTCGGGGCTCATCATGCAAACTACCCAACAAGCAGGCCACATACGCGGGCTGTGCCAGCCCTGTGGCTCTGGAGTCAGATGGATCCCAAACTGGTAGGTGCAGACCCTCCCAGCCCACCCCTGGGCTCGGGGTCAGGTGCAGCAGTGTGGACGGGCTTCATGGCCTGACTTCAGCCCCTCCACCTGAGCTGAGACCCTCCTCCTCCCCTGTGTGCTCTGCCTGGTGATGGAGAGGAGTTCCCAGCAGTCTGCACATGCTCACCAAGACCTTACGTTATATTTTGATTATGATGGTCACCTCTACAACTATATAGGCACCAGGATGACGCCCGATAGCTGAAAATTGTATCACCCCCCCTTTGTGGGTTCATGTTTGCTTTTGTGAGCTCCAAATAATATTTTTGTAAAATTATTACTACTGATAATTAATGAGAAAAGATCCAGATGTTTACAGATGTTGTCTCAGGGTAGCAATTATGTGACCTGTGAGGCGAGGCTCAATGACAGTATCCTTCTTAAACAAAAGTTTCCAGTCACTGAATGTGAATCACAACTCATAACAGAAATACAGTAAGCGAACGTCAAGGGACTCTGAATCACACTCCTATTGTAAAAGACAAAGTGATGTTTAATAAAATAGCCTTTGTCTTATGAATCTATACTGACTCTATGTTTACAATTACAGTATTTACTTTTGGTCTTCTATGTATGGTTTTTGTTGCTGTTACTGTTGTTTTGTTTCTGTGGTCCTAGGGATTGAACCTGAGAATGCTAGGCAAGAGCTCTGCCTCTGAGCTGTGTCCAAATCTCCAGTCTTGTGGGTTTTTAAAGAGCTCTAAATGTAAGAATTCTAGTGTAGCTCATGTTGTACAATGCTTCAGTGAAACCTTGTTTCCCTGTTTTGGATAATGCTGGAGATCTATAAGAATTTCTTTGCTTGCAAATGGATCTCCAAATATTATTCAAGCTTGAGGAACACTGACCTCAATTGCTTTGCTTAAATGTGCACAGCTATTTCTGTGATCACTAGTTTATGGTCTAGTAGGTGGGATTAGAGTAATTTGGACCAAGCTTTCCTTTCTCCTTTTGCTACTGTCTTTTAGCTTCCACTGCAACTGGGAAGACCGTGCTTCTCCCTGGGTCATTAAAGGTGGGCCCGGACTATAAAGTGAGACCCATCTCAAAAAGCAAAACAAGAGCAAACAAGCATTATCCTGAGTCTACAAGGCACAGGTCTTTCTCTCTCAACACAGAGCAGAGCAGGTTTCTCTCTCCCCTCTCAGTTGCCCCATCTGTTTGATTTTCCCTTCCAGAAAACTGGCCTGATTGCCGTCACCATTCCAAACTGTGGGCCCCATCAAATGAGAACCACCACAGAGAGCGAGACCAGTGGCCAGATGAGGACTGAGCTGGGTGGCCACCGACTCAAGTTGTCACGACTTGCACTTCCCTCAGCAAGAGGCCACAGGGGCAGACTTAGAGCATGTGTGTCCCTCACCTCCAACAGACCCAAGCCTGTGGCTCAGTGGTGTCCACTGACTGTGGATGACGCAGAACAGCGATGTGTGTCCCCAGGCAGGGGTGCATACGCCATGTCCCAGGCACCAGGTGGCTGCTAGTCCCTGCACTGTTACCTTGTGCTATGGCATCACTGGGTTCTTGGACTTCCCTTTCCTCCTTCTCTTCTTGGACGCAGGACGCAGCCGCCATCTGAGCAAGGGCTGAGGCACAGTTAGCAGCAACCCCTTTAGAGGAAACAGACAGCTACCCCTTAACTGAGCAGATTCTCCAGGCCCCACCTAGCAGCATCCCTTCCAAAGGACCTGCTGCCCAGCGCATCCTGCAGGGACCCTCTGCCGGTACCTAGCGCACAGCTCAGCCTGGCAGCTTTCCGTAGCCCATCGAGGCTCATGCAGATGGCATCGCGCTCCTTCTGGTTCTGCTCTTTGATGCCCTCAGCTCCCAGGATGAAAGCCAGCCCTTTGGAGCTCCCTGCCATACGGCCAGTCAGGGGCGTGGATAGAGTATCGATCAGGTTCTTCCAGCAGCCGACCAGAATAGAGCGAGCAAATGCCACACCTAGGACACAAATGCACACGGTCACTCTCCAGAGACAGCAGCAAACTGGCAGAGGATGGCCCAGGGCTCTCCAGCTACCAGGTTAGCCACACTGAGCTGCACACAATTCTATGGGAATAAATGCAGTGGAATGGACTGCTGTGTCATGTTTCACTTTGTGCTGATGAATAACAAATACTATGCAATCATCAGCTGGATGATGCTAAATAACTTCATCAGTGATGGTTAGAATCAAGACAAAGGGGCCTGGCGGGATGGCTCAGTGGTCTAAAGCGCCTGCATGGGAAGGCTTGGGCGGCTTCAGGGACCGTGGCTCAATCCCCGGCACCACATGCTGCGCCAGCCCTACCCTTGGAGCGGGCTGAGCCAGCCATAAAAATGAGTGAATAGACAAACAAAGGTTCTGAAACAAGAAAAAAATAAATAAATAAAATTAAAAAAAAAATCAAGACAAAGTCTAAGTTGATTTACGGTGCCACACTGTAACACAATTGCTGGTTATGCACACCATGACAAAAATACTCATACACTTAACTTTTAGGGGTTTTGTTGTTGTTTGTTTGTTTTTTTTAAGATTTATTTATTTGGTTCACAGTTTCACTAAGCAGCTTGGGCTCAAGGATCCTCCAGTCTCAACTTCCCTGTGCTGGGATTACAGAGGTGCACTACCATACCTGGTTTTGGTGGCCAGCTCGGTGCGGGGCCTTCACAGCATGCAGTACTGGGGATCGAACCTAAGTCCTTGTGCTTGCCAGGCAGGTACTTAGACCACTGAGCTATCTAACCAGTCCTATTCATACACTTCAGAGTCAGGTTCTTACCTGCCACCGTGGAGTCGTCTACTCTCCTGCCCTGGGTGAAAGGAGACTCAGTAGAAGCTGAGGCCAGCAGCTGGCCACCAATCGCACTGCTCTCCAAGCCATCAATATCTGCCAAGGAGAGTCAACAAGGTCAACAAGGTTCTTCCTGACTCCAACACTCTGGCCCAACACATGGCTACCGTAATCCTCATTTCCCTTTAACAAGAGACCAGCACATCTAAAGCAACTTTTTCAGAGTATTATGAATTGCATTTTATTTAGTCATTGTCTTTTCACTGTCCAAGCATTTTTCTATTATGCCACTGTATATTCTGTATTTGAAAAATAAAGCTAAATGCTGCCATCTCTATTGCTAAGAAATCTATTCATGTGGAATAGTTTTGAGCTTTGGATTCTCTTTTTCATTCATGTCCGTGGCATTATTTCCAAATTTTGTATAGGTGAGTCCCCCTAAAATGAATTTTTTCTTTGAGGGCTCTTCATTAGAATTTTAAAAAGGACAGACCTCTTTAGTCAGATAATTAATCTAATAGCGGAGTACAAGGATAGCACAATGTTAAGAATATCTTATAGTACTCAACTAACGTTCTTTTCATTTCATTGTCTCAAGAATTCTAAGTAGGTAGACAAGGTTGGCATTGCTTTTCCCATTTCACACAGGGGGAAAACATTTAAAGGAAACAGATCACTTAAAACCATGAGGATGGCAAAGAAGAGAATTAGACCAGCGTCCACATCTTCCATTTCATGCTGTCTGCAGGCTCCTCAGCTACCTTGTTTCTATATCTACCCTAGAACAAACCCTCCTCAACAGGATTAGCTCAAATATCCTCCCTTCTACATTGCAGCAGGAAGGCACTGATGGCCTGGGCTTGAGAATACAGCGCTTCTATCATGGTTCCTCCTTATGGAGCCTCACAGCCTCGTACCCAGGACAGACACTCCATTCTCTGGGTTCTGATATACTTGGTATAAAGGAAGCAACCACAGCAGCAGTGGTGATGGGATTGAAATGTGTGTGCTTGGACTCAGTGTGAGTGAGTATAACCCAGGGAGGATACACAACTCTGAGTTTAGGACTTTGGCCTTGACACAATAGGGAAATTCTTTGCATGGAGTTCAAAATCTGACTCACTTTACTTTTGATTCTTACAAGAACTTTGAGAAGCTTAGAGACTTCTGGGCAGCGCATTAAGAGATCAAAAAAGGGAGAGATCTATGTGGTTGTTAAAATAGGAGCAAGCCAGTTTCTCTAAAATTAATTTGACAATTGGTCAAGTGGCTGCTCATTGGTGGGCAGTAGAAACCGTCATTAGCCTATGTTATGTTTCTTATGTGCTAGGTAAAGGAGTGGTGAATTCAAGTACCACAAGATTTATCTGAGCACTACAGTTGCACAATTCTATAGCAGTTTCCATGGCAACAGGGGTGGCCAGAGTTTGTACAGGCATGGTGACCATGGTTGTTTTTCCTCCTCCTCTTCCTCCTGCTCCTCCTCTTCTTCTTTTTAATATATTTGGTACAGGATCTTACTACACAGCTCAGACTCATAGTGGTCCTCCTGTTTTCAGCCTCCCCAGTGCTAGGATTACAGGCATGTACTACCACACCCGGACTCAGTGGCCACCTCACCATGCCTGGAGGCAGGACTGGCATAGCATGTGGTGCCAGGGATGCAACTGCGGTCCCCATGCTTGCCTAAGCAGGTGCTTTGTCCATGTTTTTTTCTTATATATAATAAAAAGATCAGGTAGCAGTTTCGAAACTCTAGGTTAACTGCTGGTCGAATTTGCTTGTCGTGCCATATCTAGCATTGAGTGCAAAGACTGATAAAAGCTTATTGTGTCAACTTCTTAAAAAAAGTGTTTCCTATTACTAATTTAGACTGCAGGAACTTTCCTATGGACATAGTAACAGAGCTCACTGTTCCATTCTGAGAGACGGCTGGCTGACGGTGGTGACTGAAGAGCGTGACATGAATAATTGGTTATTCACTTCTCGTCACGGAATGGCGCTTCAGGCAAGGACCTTATAAACACTGCATTTGGCAAAAATTACAACATTTAAGAGTTAAAGGTGTTGTGCTGAAGATCCAAATTCTAAGACTAAGAAGCTCTAGAGAGCATCAGCTTATCCCCAGGAAGGGAATGGGTACAAACAGATGGAAACCGAGCATTACTTATAGGTGAGTGAAGTGCATGGCCCTGGCATATAAGAATTATTTTATAAATGCTACCATGGTTAACAATACATGAGCTGCCACATTTCAGTGACCCTGATCCCCGAGGCTTAGGACCCAGCCTTGCTCCCCAACTTTCATCCTCGTTCTGAAAACTAAACTCCAAATGTCAGACAGCAGTAGGGACCCTGCCCTGTGGAGACAGACCTCCCTGTGTGCCGTGGCTTCCTGCTTGGTTCCTCAGTAGTGCCGCCCCCTCTCCACCAGCCAGTAGTCGACTCTCACCTTCACAAGTGTTCTCAGAACCAGCCGCAGGCACCTGGTCCACCCTTTGGCCATTCTGGTCCTGTCCACCTCAGACCTGCTTCTACCTGGTGCACAGCTACACGCTGTGTAAGGTCCTGGGACACAGCAGCAGGGGTAGGGGACATGGGCCGCAGGGCCTTGGCCTCCATATGCAATTAGCAGGAGCCATGAGAGGACAAAGCGGATCAGGAGCCAGTCTGAGACCCAGAACCAGGAGGGGACAAGCCTGAAGAGCTACCTTAATAAGGCTCTTGGTGAGTAAACATAACTTTTCAGCACTCCCTAACCTTTAACTGACTTTCTAGCTAAGCCAAGAAAATTGGCTCCCCAAAAAGTCAACACCCAAACTGCTACTTTTCTCCTCTCATGTAAAATTGCTTTATTTCCTTATTCATTCTTTCTTTCTTTCTTTCTTTCTTTCTTTCTTTCTTTCTTTCTTTCTTTCTTTCTTTCTTTCTTTCTCTTTCTTTCTTCTTTTCCTTCCTTTCTCCTTCCTTCCTCCTTTCCTTTCCTTTCCTATTCTTTTCTTTCTTGCTTTCATTTTTGAAATAGGATCTTGTTATAGTCCAAACTGGCCTTGAATTTCCAGGCTGCCCCTTAGCTCGAAGCAATTACCCTTCCTCAGCTTCCCCAGTGGTTGGCCTCCCTATGAAATTTCTGATAGTTTAACAGGATATAAAAGTGCTGAACATTGTGGCACACGCCTGTAATCACAGTACTTGGGAGGCTGAGGCAGGAGGATCGGTGCGAGTTTGAGACCAGCCTGGGCTACAAAAAGTGAGCTCAAGGCCAGCCTCAAGTGCATAATGAGACCCTGTCTCAGAAAGACAAAAAAAAAAAAAAAAAAAGTGCTGAACACTGACAACAAAATATGCTGGGCAGGTGAGTATGTGGCACCATGTGAAATTCTGGTGCAGAAGGTAAGAGAAGAGCTCTGACATGGACAGGAAATGGAAAAGAGGCCAAGTTTAGAACCAGTCATTCTACATTACTGCTCAGATCCCAGGGGCAACGAACCTTGGAGAGCCTCAGACGTTACCACAGGCCCTGTGCCCAGGGAGTGCTGCCTATCTGTGCCCCAGCAGATGAGGTGCCAAGCTCGTGCTTGTGTAGTGAGATGCAGTGAGCCTCACAAGCTCCACATAAAAAGGACAGAGCAAGGGGAGGTATGCTCTGGGCTGTGACCAACACCCAGAGAGGCTTTGTGGCTGCTGTTTCAAGGTCCACCTCAAATGCCATTGTGCTTCTAAAATGGCCTAGCAGGCCGAGCCTTCCCACCCCACCGAGTGCCGCACGGCCGGGGATGGCACTGACCCGTCAGCATGGTGATGAGCGGCAGGCTGTTGTCCTCTGGGCTGCCCCAGTAGCCCGCTTCGCCCAGCATGTTTCTCTCCAGCACCTGGTGGTACAGCTCCTCGATCCAGGCCTGGGAGAAGACCATCAGCACCCCGCTGGTCTGCACCTGCCTCATGAACTCCTTCTGCAGAGACAGCATGTGAGAGGAGGGGGCCACACAGACCTCTGCACAGAGCAGCTCCCAAGCTGCCCCTTCCCATCCTGCCTCGCCTGGGAGTCAGGGAGCTTTCAAGGGGCCCAAGGGGGGTAAAGGGTCAGGGGTGGAGAAGCACCAGACTTCATGCAGTTCCTTTTGCTGATGATGTCTGCAATGGCCCCCCAGACGGAGCAGGGCCACTGCACTTGCTGTGCTCCCCCTCAGGTGGGGGGTCACAAGGTACACAACTGCCCCAAAGCCATCCCTTCTCCTCAGCCCAGCCTCAAAGATGGTGCAAGCCCCAAGGGACACACCTGGAGCCCCTGGACTTCCAACACAGTCATTTATCCTTAGAGGTCCATACTGTACAAGGCACACAAACACTTATCTCTCCCCTTCTGTGGACTTCAGGCTCATGACCACGTCCTTGGGCAGGACACCGCATGAGTCTTGCTCAGTCCAGGGAGCCGACCCAAGGGTCCCCAGTACACTTCCCCACACCTTTCCGAGGAGTTCTGCCACTGGCAATCTGAGCCTAGTTCTGGCCTACGAGTAGGTCTGGGTGCATTCTGGAATGCAGTGAAGTGTTTTGTAGCAACGCATCCTTTGCAGCGAAGTCCCGCATGCCTGAGCCCAGTGCGGTAAGGATGTTTTTGAACGTGCTTTGCGGACACGTCTAATAATGCCGCTGGATGGAAGGACGGGGTGTAAGCAAGCACTCAGGGCTCTTCGCTGTCAGCAGCCCCCAGCAGGAGTGGGAAGACCCTGAGGCTCACGCTTGTGCTTGACCGAGCCCTCCCAGCACCATCCGTTTCTGCTCTCCAGAGCCGCACAGACATGGAATGGAGCACACCCTGCCGTGCCCTCCGGGCCCTGCCCCAGGTTGTGCAGGCAGCAGGCCCACCAGTGCTCTGGGGTAGCAGACCGAGGCTGCACACTCACCAGCATGCCAGGTGCCAGGGCTGGCCGCTTCCTGTAGTAGTCGCCATGCGACAGCTTTAGGTTGAGCAGCAGGGCACAGTGTGCGGCCATGTACAGGCTGTCTGCATTCATCAACATCTGGAAGCTCAGGCTGCTGCCGTCAAAGCCGGGCAAGTGCATCATGCCTGGGGGAGAAACCAAGACCCAGCTGCAAACCGTGTGCATGACACAACCGCTCTCACACCAGCAACCGCAACTCCCGTGAGACCGTCCTGGGCCAGACACGAGCAGTGTACCGTGGCCCAGATGGCCGTGGGTACCCCTAGGCCTCTGCAGGTCCTGTGGGTGCTGGTTCCAGCTCTGTGAAGACACAGCCTAAAATCCTTTTCTTTTTCAAGGGAAAACAGAAAGCAGCATTCAGAGCTAAGTAATTGAGTACCCTGGATCACAGGTGAAAGGTGCATTTGAGTCTGTGAACCAGGATGAAAAGATGCTATAAGTGGCTTTGATCCTGGACATGAGCAATAATGTCTTTAAAAATTCTGAAAGCAGCTGTTTATCTCAGAATATGTTTTGGAAAGCTGAGCACATGTTCAGATACTGAAAGTGCCGACCTAGAGACCCAGTCCTGAGCTCCAGGGGCACAGCGAACAGATACACCTAGCTCTGAAATCACTTGCTGGACTTGCGGGGGGCCATCAGCCGGTACTTGCAGGTTAATTCTGTATGCAGGTCAATTTCTTCACTTATAGAGCTGGCAAATCTGAGATGAAGGCAACATGAGGTGTATTCTGTCCACCTAAGGAAAACCAAATGCGCTCTACCAAATTGGGTCCATGGGTGATAGTCGTAATATTGGAGTCAACAGTGGCTGTAGTTTATTAGATGCTGTGTGTTGCCCAGAACCCATCTTCCTCACAATGACTTTGCTGTCCCAATTTTTCTTTACAGCAAAAAAGTGCCTCAGAGATATTACACATTTGGGCTAAAGTCACCCAGCTGGAAATCGGCAGCACTTCTCTGGGCTTGCCTGCAGCTACCTGCAGTGAGCTACACTGTCCTCCCTGCTAACTCAGGCACGCGTTGCCCTCTGATAGTCTATTTTCTGTCCATTCTTCCGATTGGTTTCATTGAAATTTCATCACAGCGACAAACAAAGAAAACTCTGTCCTTGGATATATGCTGGCTTGCATACCTGTACTCCGCAAGTGTCAGTAGGCAAAGCTCACTTACTGTAAGGAAGACACTCTTTATTGCCAAAAGCAGAAGGATTTCCTCTCCCCCACAGCTGGGAAAGACCAGGTAAGCACTTCTAAATCTCTCTCTCACATCAGGATCATATTTGCTTTTTTTTTTTTTTTTTCTTTTGTATTTAGTATAGGGTACAGGGTCTCACTACGTAGAGGCCTGTTTCAGCCTCCTAAGCACTGGGATTACAGGTGTGTGCCACAACGCCCAGTCTCAGTCACTGCTTCAGCACGCCCCAGGGGCAGGGCTGGCATTGCACACTACAGATCGAACCCTGGTTTCTGCGTTCTGCCTAAGCAGGCACTTTACTCTGCTGAGCTATCAGGCCGGCCCAGGACCTTACTTTTAAGTCAGCGTTAAATATGTGATTTAAAACACTGATTAGTATTGCAGAGAGCAACTGCCCTGCTGCTCCTAAGGCTCAGTTAGGCCTTTCCCAGGGACTCTCACCCACTGATGTGGATGGAATTATAACAACACAGATCATGGACAATGACAAGTGGATTACAAAGTGCCATGATGCCGTCCAACAATATGTCACGGACGTCTCTTCATGTTAGTGTACGCAGGTCTGCCTCGTTCTTCTCAGTGACTGCGTGTGCCACTGCACGGATGCCCCGGGAGCTGCCCAGTGCTCTAGCACACCGGGGGACGCTGTGTTGTTGCAGCAATGAGAAAAGCTGAAGTGACAGATTACTTGCAGCAGTTCTACATTAGTGTTTGTGGAATAAATTCCTAAAAGCAGAATACATATATACACAAAATTTGGCAGATATGCTAAAACTGTGTTTCCAATAGTGTCATCCATACTATTTTTCCCTCCTACCAACTGTTCCTAGGGATATTCTTATACTCTCAGCAACACTGCCTGGGCATGATTAACTTTCTAAACCTTCACGATAAGAGCATACAACTTTCCTTAGAAGACCTTTCTTTACATAAGCAGTCAGCTCTAGTTTTTACATAGTATTACTATTTTCTTTCTTGAAAAAGGCATCAGAAATTAGTTTTAGTAATTTGGCAAAATGTCCCCAGCAGGAAATTAATTATAACCACACTCTTCTGAGATGAGCATTAACATTTGAACATGTAAAATGTGGAAATATTTTAAACATGATGCTCCGCCCACTTTCTATAGCATCCTGCTAAATGGTCCTGAAATGCTGGTTGAGGTCCTACGGCTCATGAGCCGGGGCTTCGCTTCTTCCTAATGCTTTCATGGTTCAGCGGGGCTCCTGAACACACTTCTGTGCATGCCTCTTGGTCTGAGATTCTGTGCCCTTAGTGGGTATTCCCAGGAGCGCCGGTACCTGCCAGGATGTGGACGGCTGTCGCGTGTATTTCAGAGTACAGCTGTCAACCGCTATAGGTTTCTCTTCATTTTTTCTAGGGTAAATCAATTTCAGGGGCTTTTCTGTTCTTGAACAGTGTTTTCTAAACAATTGAAAAGCTTTGAGGTCATGCAGAAAAAAGCTTGGTAGTCCACTAAAAGGAGAAATTCAGTTCCCTGTGTGAGTGAACATAAGTGAGTATGACAGAGGCGATGGATTTTTACAGCCTAAGGACAGAAGAACATGCTAAGAAGATGTTCAGTGAAAGGTGTGTGACACAACCACATGGATGGCACATTTATTCCCTTCCTCTCTGTACTCTCTCGCGTGCACACATTGTGTGCAGTATAGTGGTCCAGGGCTGGCTCAGGGGGCCTGGATGCTTGGGTTCACATTCTGCACCACTTTTGTTTTCACAGCTGTAAAAGGGGGATAACCATATTTCCACCTGGGTCACTCTGTGTATTAAGTGAATCCACAAAGCAAAGCCTATGGACAACACTGAGCACACAGGAAGTGCTATGCTGGGCCAGCCATTATTATTCATATATACGTAAATGAACACGTTGATTTTGTGAAAAATGCCTGCTGGGAAGGATGCCCAGTTATTTCAGGTACCACTTTGGCACCAACCCCCTCATCAAGGGGTGGGGGGAGAGCAGGAGCAGCTCCAGCTGGAAAAGGTTTTGGACTGTGGCTCCCGAGATCCTGGCCAAGTCACAGGAGGAGGATGGGTCACTGCTCAGGAGCTCTGACCCTACCAGAGCACTGCTGGCCCCCAGCTGGCAGGGAGGGGGAAGGCAGTACCGGGGCACCATGAGCAAGGTGACGGTGCTCCCGTGCCACAGGCTCCAGCTTTGAGTTTGACTGTGTGACAGGACTTGAGGGAAGGCAAAGCAAAGTCAGATGTCCAGCCGGCTAGGCAGGCTGGGGTGGGGTGAGGTCCTAGCGTCAGACTCGCTTGACTCTAGAGAAAACAGTTTCTCCCCCAGGTGATGTTCTGCTGGCTGTGGCATCTTCTACGAACCAGGCTGCTGCCCTCTGCGCTGCTTGCAGCAGCCTCCTCTTGGGTCCCGGTGAGCTTCTAGGCTGCAAGGCCCCGCGTCACACCCGGGGACAGAGGTCCCAGTTAGACTTCTCTTCAACTGCACCGTGAACCCAGGACTTTTTCCTGGTCCCCAGGAGCCATCTCGCCTTGATGCCACCTCCTTTCCATGGGACCACAGAGACACTTCTGCAGTGGTGACAGCTTGGGGCAAGGACATCTTCATCAGCATCGTTTCTGTCTAGACATTCTCCAACTGCCCTGCCATAAAAACTTCGTTTTAAAAGAAACATTCTCTCTATCTCTTGGCCCTTTTACCTATAAAATATTCACTAGCATGTGATCATGCCATTTTTATCTTTAAGGATTATTTTCGTACTAGGCTGGGGATTGAGCCAGGGAGAGAAGGGAAAGGGGTAAAGAGAGGGTGAAGACGGGTTGCGACTATGAGCCAACTCCTTGTGGAGAATGTGACCACTGTGTGTCACAGACGTGTACTAATGACAATAAACACACAGGAGAAGCTCTTGAGTCACACGGAGTTAGAGGGGCCATTTCAGGGGCACGGCAGCAGTCAGATGAAATCGCGTGGCACTGAGCGAGGCTAGACTAAGAATGCAGCTCCAGGCAACAAGGCAAAGAGGCGTGCACCATGTAAGTTTCAGCAAAAGAAGGTTTGAAGCTTGGTGATCAAGACAAAGAATCAAAAACCTGGTTTATGACTCAGGCAGTTCCTGTCTCCTGTTTTTTCCTTCCTAACTCTTTCTTGGGGAAGACAAAGGATGTCTGCCAGTTCTCTCTCTCTCTCTGTTTCTCATCTCAGAGGTGGTACTTGCAAAGGTAAAAGAGTACACACCTTGGTCAGGAGGTGGACACGGGCCAGCAGCCCATGGTGGCAGCTTCCCATGGCGATGGCCATGCCACCGGCTATACCACAGGGTCACCGAGGCAAGCCGACACATGGGCACCAGAACCATAGTGGGTGGGTCTATAATTTGCACAGAGACCAATTCTTAAAAGGCAAAAAGCATTGTGGATGGCACTAGGATTACAAAGACAAACCATTAACTTAATTACAAGTGCTAAAAAGAGCTTTTAGAAGCAAGTAAAAATTTATGAGGTCTCTTTTCCATGTATTGATTTCTACATGTAAAAAAATAATTCCATACAACATATCAAGTCTGATGAGACATTTTATAGACCTCTAAAATGTGGGCAGCTTGTGCCACTATCTAAGGAAGTAATGCACATCCTATTTTGCATAAAAACACAAATTTGAAGAGTGGCCTTTGCCTGAAATTTTATTTTATTTATTTAATTTTTGTATTTTAGGGAAGGATCTACAGGATGTCCAGGGTCTCGCTACTAGATCAGACTCTTAGTGATCCATCTGTTTACACAGTGGTTCTCAACTGTTCTAATGCCGTGACCCTGCAATACAGTTCCTCATGTTGCAGTGACCCCAAACCAAAAAATAATTTTGGTGGCTACTTCAAAACTGTAATTTTGCTACAGTTATGATTCGGAATGTAAATACCTGATATGCGTTATATATTCTCATTGCTACAAATCAAACATAATTTAAACATAGTGATTAATCACAAAAACAATATTTAATTATATATTGAGAAATATTTATTATTAATTCTAACAAATAACATTTCACCATGGCATAGCATGGGTTTAAATATGTGTTTTCCGATGGCTTTAGCTGACCCTGGTGTTTTAATCATTCAACCCCCACTGGGGTCGAGACCCACAGGGTGAGAACTGCCGGTTTACAGCCTCCCAAGAGCTGGGATTACAGGTGTGTGCCACCAAACCCTGTTTCAATTGCCATCTCAGTGTACCCCAGGGGTGGGGCCACCATGGCAGGCCTGGGGATTGAACCCCGGGCACCTGAGCCTACTTGCAGGTACTTTAATCCACTGAGCTAATTGCTTGTCCTGCCTGAACTTTTATAAAAGACCTTGCTAGGGTTATATTCCTTAATGTCATAAGGAACAAGGGAGGGCCTGTGGAGTTCTCTCTTTCCCATGGTGACAACCCATTCATTTAGAGTCGCCAGCAGATGGTATTTACAAACATGGCAACATCTGGGACATAAACTGAGGTATTAAATACTGAGACAGTCTCTTTACATGAGCATTTTAAATTTTAAACAGCACACACTACCTATAATTTTACTATTTCTCCATAACTCAAGAACCTCCTTACCATAGCCAATAGCTGATGTGACAGTTTCTGAGGAGCCAGCAGTGTCCACCGGGCTTTCACCTTGGCAGGAGGACACCAGGCTGCTCAGAGCAGTGCAGGCTGAGGAGCACCTGTGCTCATGAATAAGCCTCTGCCAGGCTGTTGCAGCGGTCTTTGCCGTGTTTAAACAGAGGAGCCCTGGGGTGCACTGACCTGAGGGGCCTACAGGACAGGCGACATGGCAGCTGCCCACCTGCCTGGGTGCTCTGAGTACTCTTGCTTCCCACACAGCCCAGAGAGTGTCTACCAACCTGAGCAGAAAGTTGAGGCGAAGTTCTGGAGGGCTGAGTCCACCTCCTCCACACTGGGGAGTGCCAGCAGCTGAGGCACGAGGCTCTCCAGAGCCTGGGCGAACAGCCGGGCACTGTGCTGGTCGGCTTCCTGGCTCTTCAGCAGCCTGAGAGACAGAGCAGCTGTCCGTAGGGACCGGTGGCCCAAGCCGTCCCGAGGAGTCTGCTCCTCATCGGCCAGCGAGCAGTTGTCTGAGCCGATGTCCGACACATCCGACCTTCCCGAGTCCTTCTCTGCTGCCATTGAGTACTGGTCACAGGAATCGAACTCTGTCCTCGACAGGTCCTGGTCATCCACACTGAAGTTGCTCTCGCTGTACCGAGAGCCATAGGAACGCATCCTGCAGTCCACCGACAGGAAGTTGGTGATGTCAGGGTAGGCTACTGTGTGGCTCCTCTGAACCACATCGGGCTGGTCTGCTGCCTCAGGCTCTAACACCTTGCCCAACGCCTCCTTCCCTTCCTGCATGGCTGGCGACTTGAGCCCGTTCTTGTGGTTCTCCCTGTGGTCCTCCGGTGTCGTCTGACCCAGCTCTCCCTCCAAAGTGGTCTGGCCAGTGTCCGTGGTGACGCTGATGCTGATGTCGGGGCTCCTCTCGTTGCCGACCTCCCAGGGTGTGTGCTCTGAGGACAGAACTCGCCTCTGCCAGCGGAAATCAGCCTCATTGATCTCCATGGAGTCTCGGCTGGACTCGGCCCCATCCTTGTCCCTCAGCTCTTCCAGACGCAGAAGCAGTAGCTGGACCTGTCTGTCACTCAGGCCCCTGCCCTGGCTGAGCTCATCCAGAGCCCCCAGCAAGGTGCACACACAGGACACGGCAGCGTAGCAGGCCTCAATGCCACCCTTGATGCATGCCTCCGTCATGCCGTCCATGATGCTGAAGGGCATTGGAGAGAAGACGAGACAATATGCATGAGAGAGAGAGACAGAGAGAGACAGAGACAGAGACAGAGACAGAGATTCTGAAATAACTGTACAAGTGTTAGGCTGATGAAAGGTACAGTGTTCAGGAGACAGTCTCATTTATACAAAACCAAATGGTCTAGCCAATAAATACATGAAACAAACATGCTCAGGCTGGGTAAACCTCCAGGTAAAGTGGCCCACCTTGAATGACAGGCCTTCAAGGTTGGCTGGCTTACTGAGTACAAATGAAAATTCCTGAAAAGAGTCAGTACTTGTCCCTAACATGAACACTGGGCAAATTCACATTTGTGGTTATGCTTTTCCAGTTATAAAACAGTTACAATGGCCATAGAATGAGCATAGAATGAAATACAACTGCCTGCCTATCTGTCTATCTACCTCTCCACCTATTTTTGTTTTGAGGCAGGGACTCACTCTGCAGTGCAGAATGGCCTTGCATTCACTTGGTGTTGCCTAGGCTGGTGTTGTCCTTACGGCAATCCTGCAGCCTCGGCCTCCTAAGTGCATGGATTACAGGCATGCGCCACCATGCCTGGCATGCAACTTCCTCTCTCGATAAGCATGTTATCTAAACAACATAGCTACTAAAAATTATATAACATTCACTGTTCTGAAGAGACTGCATGTGAAGGAATCCTACAGCTATATTGTCATTTACAAAGCTCTTCCCTGAAATAATTTCAATGGATAATTTTTGGACATCTCATTTTGTAGACTTGGATTCTTCAGTCAGTATGAAAATATGGAAAGTTGTACAATTATAATAAGTTGAGATTAGTCTCATTTTTTTTTTTTTTGTAAATTACCTATTCCATTTAACATAGATTCCTAAACATCTTAGGAGCTGGAAAATAACATGAAAACAAAGCAATTTTTGCCAGGTACTATAGACTGAAAAGAAAAAGATATCATACAGTTTGAGAAGATCCAGGTGAGACTTTCTTTTCGAAATTGATCTTCTCCTGGGTTCTGGCTCTGTGGAACTGGGTCCTGCAAGGTCACAGAGGCGCTGGGGGCTCCCAAGTATCTTTAGGAAAAAAATAAATAACAGAAGAGTATCACAAAAAGCATAAAGCCTTAATATTGTGAGATCCAATGGACATTCGCTTTCTCCACTGACTGGTGTAGCGCAAGGAGAAACCCAACTACAAGTTTTCCTTCCTTTACCTCAGATGCTAGGACCCAGAGAGTCTTGGACTTCCAATTTTTTCAGACTCAGGAATATGTGTATGTAAATGATGAAATATCTTAGGCTGGGACCCAAATCTAAACACTAACTCCATTTATGTCCCATGGACAGCTTCTATGTGCTGGAGGTCATTTTCTATAGCATTTCTAATAATTTCATGAGGAGAACAAAAGTCTCACGGGGTCGAGGTTTTAACTTGTCAGCTTGGCTTCACATCAGCACTCAAAAAAGTTTTTGTGTTTCAGAGGTTAGGAATGCAAACTACAAATCCTAACACAACAGAAAACATGGGAAAACCTTAATAAAATGGATTTAGACAGGTTTTTTGATGTATAGAGCATATGGAGGGCCCAGGAATTTCACTCTGAAATTCTGAGGAAGTGCCTCAAAAGGTTGCTTTTGCACAAAGCTAGGAAACATTTACATTTCTGGAGTTCCATGAGATGTGATCGTAGCGTCACCATCTTTGGGCCTTCACTCTGAGCCACGCAACCGCAAGGCACCATGACTGCGCCAGCCCAGCCTCGAATCTGCTTCTTGTCAGTGCACCCTGTGCTGCTTTTGTCTTCTGGGTTGTCTCCAAATTTGCTCTGTTTTTTTGTCTACCTATAAAAATTGCGGCCTTGGGATTTCACCTAAGGGTTACAGATTTAAGTATCCATCTAGACACTGCATTAGCGGACTTTGCTGCAAATTTGCAGGGATAGAATTTTCCTAATTGTTTAGTCCTATATTTTCTATTTCATATGGTATAAGTCTTTTTTCTTTCTTTCTTTCTCTTTCTCTTTCTCTCTCTCTCTCTCTCTCTCTCTCTCTCTCTCTCTTTCTTTCTTTGTAGTGAGAATCAAACTCAGGACCTTGCACATGCCAGGAAGGCACCACTGAGCCATATCCCCTACTTAAATGGCATAAGTGTTAACTAAACTGTCACTTTGAGGCTCATGGAATAGAAGGAAAGAATGGTTCATCAAGTGGTTGTAGACCAGATATCCCATTATTGTGCCCATTTCCAAAGTGATGTACATTCCAAGCAAAGTCAGAAAAAATTAAGAATGCCAAGTATAAATAACTATATTTTAAGGCAATCTCACCTTCCTTCCCTATTCCTTTCTTTCCTCAGGAAGTGGGAGCACCCGCTGTCCAGGAGGCACAGAAATGAAGCTTTTGGGTTTTTCTTTGCATTTACTTCTTTGACACCAGAGAAAGATGATGAAGCCACTGCCAGCACCAGCGAGACCCACCTGCTGCTCTCCCCCTCTCCCTCCCTGACCCCCTTGTCCTCCTCTGCTCACTCTCTTTCTTGCTCTTTCTCTCTTCAGAGCTGCATCCAAGGCTCTAGGTGTATGCGATTTCTGAAGGGCAGGGGCTCTGTTTTGGTCTGGGGCTGGAGACAGCGCTCCTTTGGGTGAAGCACAGGTGTAATACTGAGCTGCACCCAGTCCCAGGATTAGGAATATAAACCTCAGCTTCCTAAGGGACCTGGCCATGTCTTTTAATCAGACTTTACTAGTAATAAATTAGATATTAATGTTAATCTCCACATTAGTTCTGGTTGGGCTTGTTAACGGCATCAGGGTGTGGAGAGGGGCTGAGTGACCAGGCTTCTGAGGGGTACTCAGCAAACACAAAAAGAAAGGTCAGGCCTTCAGAGTCCTGGCTTTCTCATGTGGACAGGGGCAGTGAGGACAGCAGGTCAGTGCCTCGGTCTTTTTTTTTTTTTTTAATTTTATTTATTTATTTATTTTTTCTTGTTTCAGAACCTTTATTTGTTTATTCATTCATTTTTTTATGGCTGGCTCAGCCTGCCCTGAGGGCAGGGCTGGCGCAGCACGTGGTGCCAGGGATCGAACCGCAGTCCCTGAAGCCGCCCAAGCTTTCCCACGCAGGCGCTTTAGGCCACTGAGCCATCCTGCCGGGCCTGGCGCCTCGGTCTTAAGAAGACCAGGAACCACGGCTAGAGGCCCATGGACAAAAGAAGCCAGGTGGGCATTTTCATAATGATCAGACTCTTTGGTTTTTTGGGGGGTGGTATAGATTTAGAAAAAAGAACGCACTTTGAAAAGCACAACGTCCTGTGTATCTTCAATAAGCACAAGGGCCCATGGCAGTGACATGCTAGAATGAGAACAGGGAAATAATAAACCAAGCATTAAAGCTTCAAAAGGCTAAACAAACATCCTGGAAATGGAGTGGCTTTTCTTGTGTGCACAAAACCTGCACATGTGGTGTCGACGCTGCCAACCTGGGCTTTGTTTTCTACGGTGGGAGCGGTGCTCTTCAGAACAATCTGGCCCAAGACTGCCCACTGGGCTCCACAAGGTGGCAGGGGATGGATGCACTGCTCAGACCTGAGTGTCTAAGTCTGGCTGTGTAACTGACAATGACCCTGGGAGATGAGACTATCTGTAAAGCAGGGAAAAGCACAACTGATTTTCTATGTGGTGAAGAAATTGTTTCCAATTTTTTTCCTTTATTTTATTATCTTAAAAAACAAAACGAAACACATTTAGCACTACCTCCTCCAAATAAAAAGTACAGTCTTCCTTCAGAGTCCCAGAATCTGATTTGAGGGCCCACTCTGAAAAGCAAAATGTAAGGGTGCTTTCTGGAAAATGTCCCAGTGCTTGCACATGACCTATACCACACGTCAAGTAGACTGCAAATCACCCCTCACAATACCTAACACAGTACAAATGCTGAGCACAAGGTCGCCTTAAGAATAGAGGTAATGTTCCATTTCCAGCACAGATATAATATGTTTTCCCAATATATTCCAGCCATGGTTGTTTAAATCCTCAGCCACAGAACCCACAGAACTAGAAGTGGCCACGTGTATTGGCCATATTTGCTTGGCCTTATAATAGCAAGTGGCTAAACTGGTTACCTGCTACACTGTAGGATGGGGTTTAAGGGCAAGCAAGATCAGAGGTCTGAGGAAGCTGAGCTGTGTAGGAGCAGGATTTCTGAGAACAAAGAGCCAGCTATACTTAGAACATCTGGGTACACAGCTGGGCCTTACTGCCATTAAGATACAGGATTCCAGGTAAGTGCCCTAGCCTGAGAAAGCCTCAGCTTCCCTATCAGGAAGATGGGCACAATGGTATCATCCAAAGGACACAAAGTGGTGGCAGCAGAGCCTGTTGGCGTTAACCGGTCAGCCCTGTGCTGTGATATACCAGTGGCCTGTGGGAGCAGAGATGGGAGACAGAAGGGTGGGACTGGGTAAAATGTGGTCAGTCAGACAGAACCCAGGTGCATGCTGGGAAATAAAGGGCGATGAGAAGGGTGGCTGCAGGAACAGCACAGCACTTCAGAGGAGAGTGGCCGGGCGTGACTTAAGAGAGAGCCCTGGACACTGCTAGGAGTCATTGGCAGTGGTGATCCATGAACATAAGCATAGTTGACAAAGGGAAACAAGGCGGGCAGGAGAGAGGGCACCAGCTGGACCTGGACTACGTTTGTTTTCTTCTTCTTTGCTGCAGTCAGCACACCATGCAGTTGTGTGGCTCACCACACTCATGGAGTCCTTAAACAAACTTCCCTGCATGTTAAATTTATAAGCCTTGGGCTGTGAGTGGCATACACAGGACAAAACTATCAATTCTGAGTCAGGCGATGTCCTCCGTCACCTGGCTGGTACAGGGCAGATGGGGCTCGAACCCTAACTCTTACATTCAGGTTCAAGAAGTAGGAGCTGAACCAGTGGGGGAAAGGCTCGGCCAGAATTGCTGACACTGTCACACAGATATCAAGAATGGAAATAAATGAGGGAGGGACAGGAGAAGACCCTGGGTTCAGGGTCCAAGATCAGGGTGTATGCTTTTTCTTTCTTTGGGTCCTGGGGTACATCCTGTGGTCTCATACAGCCTTAATTTCTTTGTGGGATAGAACATTTTGTTTTTTCTGGGTTCAAGTTTCAATGCAGGATATCCAATAGAGTAAAATTCTGAGCCTTTTTCTCCTGTCCTCTTTCTTTTTCTAGGTTGTGGTGGCCTTGACTTGACAGGTGAATTTAGGGAGAGCTGAACCGGTATGGCTGGCCCCTCTCCTCTTGCTCTTCCTCCTCTTCCTTTTCTACCTCCTTCATCTTTCCCCTCCTCCTCTTCTCCCCCTCCCCCTCCTCCCTCTCTCCTCCTAAAGCTCCAGCTACTCAGAGGACACCTGCAGCACCTACAGGTTTCACAGGGCAGGGGAAGCTCAGGGGTCAGAGCAGCCTAGGAGGCCACTGGGCTGTGATCTCACTTGGCCCCAAAGCTGTGCTAGGTCCATCAACCTAGAGGTACTCAGTTCTTAAAGCTAGCCTGACCTGCTGGAGGGGAAAAACAGCGACACTCTTTACTGGTAATGACAAAGCTAATACATGAGTTCATGGAGCTGTTATGAATGTTAATAATACCATGTGTGCACTTGATGTAGGAAAGAAAAGAATGGACACTACTATTGTGTGTTCATAGATTTCCCTACCCAGCAACTGAATCAGGCTGCTCCGTCATGCCTAGAAACACTGGGTCAGATCTGTGCATTATTTATTACAGCCAAATCCCCCTAAAGCACCACCGAGAAGTGGCTGCCCTTGAACACTCTGCTCCGTTGCCATGGCTGTAGCACCAGGACGATACAGTGATCGCCATCTCTGGGAAAGCAGCGCAGCCAGATGCACACACGGGCCGCTGTGAGGGCTCTGGTGCCGCCACCCTCGCAAGTCAACCTGAGGCAAGAGCCTTGCAGGGACCAGGGAAGGCGTGCCTGCTGGGCCAAGGCTGCGGACGAGCCCTCACCCGGCCTGGCTCAGCCGTAGCCACAGAGTCCTCATGGACCCAAGGCCAAGAGGGCAGCTGCTGTAGCATCCAGTTTAAGAATTTTAAAAAAGGAATTTCAATGACTAGCTATCATATATATAAATTTTAAAATTTCTAAATTTAAATTTAATTTTAAAATTTGGAGAGGTGGGGCCAGGGAGATAACTCAACAGCATAAATGCCTGCCTGGCAAGTGCAAGGTCCTGTGTTCAAACTCCAGTACCAAACCCACCCAAGCCCCCCCATAAAACTGGAGGGGCAAATAGAGCTTTAAAAATGGATCATTAGTAAGGTAATTTTGTTACTCTGACTTTTTTGGGAGAGGACATGTAGGTGCCATAAGAAAGTGCTATTTGATCTTTAGGAACAAGTTCCCTGAAACAAAAATACTGACTATTTCTCTTTTGAGCTCTTTGGGGGGAAAAAAAAAACAAAACAAAACTGAGAGATCATTGTTGAAGAGTTCTTAAAATAACCCTAGTTCTTATTCAGAACCCCAAAGTAGCACCCTGTGATGCCTCCTGCCACCAGCCTACCTTAACAACCTCATAGGGGCCATGGCATTTGGGACAGCGATTCATCTGAGCAAGAGATTAGTAAAGCCGTTTTTGGATAAGCCTGACTATAAAGACATTTTGAAGTCCAGTTCTGGCCACGCTGAATAAACTTTGTATCTGCACTAACAGCTCCTAAGCCAGCAGGGTGGAATCTCAGCCAGGCCAGGCATGCGCGGTGGAGTTTTGACGAACTCGGGATAATTACCCAATAACTTTCTTGCCCCAGGCTCCCAAACACATACACTATCTCCAGAGCCACCGTTTATTCCTGGGCTCCATGTTGTGGAGATAGCTTTCTAGCAAGAGCTGAACACACACTGGATGCCTTCTGAGGGTAGCATGCTGCGCCAGGACTCTGTCCTGGGCCTCCCTACCTCCTTCATGATCTTGATAGCCTCCACGCGGTGCTGGGGCGGGGGGTACAGCAGCACGCGGTGGTAGAGTGACTGAAGCACGGGCTTCATAGAGTCCACGGCGCCCACCAGGCGGACGAGCTCGGCAGCCAGGTAGTAGATGGTGCGAGCCACGGGCCCGCTGAGGGCCGGCGCAGTGCAGGAGCAGCCCGAGCCGCGGCCGTGGTCAGAGACGCCTGGGGAGGCCGAGTCTGACTCCACACTGGCACTGGTGCTGCTGCTGCTGTGCGCTGAGGTGATGGTTTTGTCATGTACAGGGTTCCCCAGGATCACGATGAGAGCGGGGCACAAGTTTTTCCTGAGAAGAGATGGCAGAAAGATAATTTCCATGAGAACCCCAAGTGGTAAAAAGTGAGTGCCACCTGGAGGGCCACGTCCAGATGCCACAGGAGGGCCCAGGAAGGGCTGGCACCTTGCTGCGCCTTCCTTCGGCTATTGTCGGCCCCAGCCTTCCCCAAACCCCTCAAGCTATCAACACAATGCTTTTCCTCATTTCTCAGGTTATGATTTAATATAACATAAGGGGAAGCATTCAGAAGCCATCGCATGTGAAGAAATAGGTTCAAAATGCAAAGGTGTAACTATAAAGTTTTATTTTTATACAAACAAAACAAGATAACTTTTCACATGAGAAGTTAATTTCCAATTCCACACTGATGCCTGTCACCTGGCTTCCACCCTGTCAATGGGCACAGTGACTCAGAGCCACTTAGGCAGCTGCCTTCATGGCCTGTCACTTCCCAGAACCTGACTATAAGTGTGACATCTACAGGTGTGGATAAAGAGAAGGTACCAAGTATGGCTCTCTCTCTAGACCTCTGTCGTGCATTTTTATGATTTGAGAACACATCAAGAGCTGGAAGCATTTATTGCTTCCTGTCTCTGGTAATCTTAAGAGGGGCTGGATGCTCATTTGCTAGAATAATCATCAGTTTCTTTCTGGATTCTCATTGGATCCAAGTAAGCAAAGCACATCCCCTGTTTTTCTTTGAGGACACTTATTTTTTTTTTCTTGTTTCATAAGTTTTGTTTGTTTGTTTGTTTATTTATTTTTATGGCCGGCTCAGCCTGCCCTGAGGGCAGGGCTGGCACAGCATGTGGTGCCTGGGATTGAACCGCGGTCCCTGCAGCCACCTAAGCTTTCCTAAGCAGGCGCTTTAGACCATTGAGCCATCCTGCTGGGCCCCTTTGAGGACACTTATGCATGGGCGGAACTGCCACTAGGTCCTGGGTGGCATGGAGGGGGCCAGAGACAGAGCAAAGTGGAGCTCGAGGGCTGGCACAGGGTACCTGCGGGCACATGCTCACCAGATGAGGTCGGTGAAGCCCCTGTGGAGATGCATACAGGACGAGGAGCTGCTGAGCACGGACAGGACACACTCCAGGTACAGAAGCTGCAGCTGCTGGCTGTCACTGTGCAGGAGCCAGTGGACACCGAGACACAGACAGAGCACAAGACAAAGTGAAAGAGCTGTGAGGAGACATTTGCCAGAGCATCGGCAATACTGAGCCGGGCATGGCTACTGTTAGGAGCCACATTGCCTCCCCACCTCCATATTCACAAACGATAGCCCTAATCCCCAGTATCTCAGAATATCGTCTGGGCTAGAGCAAGGCTCTGCATGAGCCAGGAAAATGAGTTAGTTAGCTAACTAACTAATCAAATACAACTGCGGTCTTTCCATGAATGATAGCTTGGATGAGATGCCTTTGGTGCAGGAAGAGAATGCAGAGAGGCAGGGGGAGGAGGCCCATCTCGGAGCCAAGGAGCCAGGCCTGGGGCAGGCAGGTCCCTCTCCCACAACCCTGGGGACAAGCCACCCCACGAGCACTCTGATCTTAGACTTCTGGATTCCAGAACTATGAGAAAAGGAACTTCTCTCTAGGCTCCCAGTTTTAGACATGTTTTTCATTCATTCATTCATTCATTCATTCATTCATTGTTATGATTTAGAGCTAATATAATCTGCCAAGACTCCTGAGTTTGAAAGGTGAATGGGCCATGGGGGCTTATAGCTGACTTGCTATTGAGAGGTGAGGTTGGGTCAGAAGCAGCAGCCATGTGGGCGTGACCCCGCTGTGGGTGTGACCCAGAAGAACTTTTATATTTCCTCCTCATCTCGCTCTACTTCCTGGATGCCTTGAGGTGAGCAGCTTCCCTGCATAACACCCTTCCCCCATGTGGCTTCCGCCTGGCACCAGCCGACCATGCAAAAGTAGGAAGCACGAAGATGTGACCCAAAATAAACCTCCCTTTCTTTAAGTGCCAGGGCCAGATATTTTCTCCCAGTAGCAAAGCAAGTGACTATGACAAGGTATTTTCTTATGACAGCCCTGGCAAAGTAACAGAGTGTTGTTTTATTTTAAATTAATTTTACATTACAGAACGGTTTGCTATATATTTATAGAAAAGCTGAACATAAAACTGAGTTACCATATTTGATCTGTACCTTTGTTATAATAATATGTATTGCTATATTAACTAAAATTTATAGTTCATGCCAATTAGTAATTATTTTTTAATGTTTTAAGGAATACAAAATGGTAAGAAAAAGATCACATTAGAAACACTAAACAACATAACAGGAATTTGACAGTGGCTGTAGCATTGCATAATGTTATCTTCGAATTAGTTGTTTAGGTTACCAGATATAAACCTGCAAAATGGGTTTAAAAAGTTATAAGCAATTTTTTAAAAAGTTAAGCATTAAATTATTAACATGCTTAAATATCCAGATCTTTTAAGAACCCAAGTACCATATAATCTTTTAAGCCATCCACATTTTATTAATTTACATGAACTTTTTCTTTTATTGAGGAGACTTGATTTATAAGTGGAAATATTACTTTTCCCCAAATTATTATTGCGGAAGTTTCTCAATAAAGCCAAAAATGAAAACAGGTAGGTTTACAGGAAGGACTGTCTTATATGCCAGATGAGGTTTTCTCCCCAGCCCACCAAAAAGTATTAAACTTCCTCTAGATGATAAGACAGATGGGCAGAGGGGAGGAGAATTTCTGTCCCCATCTCCTGCTTTCCCTCCCCTCCCCTGATCTTCCTTCTCCATTATTCTTTCCTTTCTTTTATGGTCCTGGGGAATGAACCCAGAGCCTTCACACTGTGCTGCATCCCCGGCCCACTTTAAAATATTGAATTTCAAGAAAAATTACTGCTAAGTTTCTCAGGTTCAGCTTGAACTTGTGATCCCCTGTCTCAGCTTCCTGAGTAACTAGGCTTACTGGTATAGTTTAAAAAAAAAAAAAAAAGTGAGAAAGGAGTCTCTTCTGGGGTGAAATACTGAGGGGAAAAAAGGAAGCCAGATAAAAATAATTTTAGTTGTATCTTTTTCTCTTCATTTGAAACAAACAAATGCCAAAAGGAAGCCTAGTGTTCTCAGTAGCTCGGCTTGCAGGAAGCATGCTAGAAACTGAAGAGCTCCGAAGAGAGAACGGGAAAGCCAAGAATCCCAGCGAGGGGAAGGCTCCCTGCCTGTGCCTGCCCACTTCAGAAAGACTGCAGAGCTGTCAGTCAGACACAGGATGGTGAGGGAGGCTGGCGGGGGTGGGGGGCTGCATGGCTGCCTCATTTAAATGCCACAGTAAATTCTATGTCAGTGCTGGATCCAGTCAATTGAGAGCACAGTGACATTATGCTCTAAAACCAGTCGGTAAGCTATAGCCCCAGGGGAAAATCCTGCCCATGGCCATGAGAGAAACCCAAGTTACACATGAAGAACAAAGTAAAAATATAGACCATAGGAAGTGGGGCGATGCATCCTTTTTAGAAGAGAAGAGGACCAGAGACGGAGGGAGGAGAGTGGAGGGTGATGGAAAAGAACTGAGGATATTGTGTGCAAGTAGGGCCATGTCCGCGTGAGGGGTGTAAACATTATGAACCACAAGCACGCACTAATAAGAACTGTTTTCAAGTTTTAAAAGGGCTATAAAGCCAAATAAAAGCAATAACAAACAGAGGCAGTATGTGGCTTGTTACACAAAACTTTGGCTGAGCTAGGTTCTAAAAAGATCACCTTTGTCCAAAAAAAAAAAAAAAAACGATTACAAGTTAAGTAGAAATATTCTAGGCAGTCAAGAGGGCTAGGCTCTTCAGGAAGTCAGTGGAGTGGATGAAAACATATTACAGCTGTAGCTGGAGGTGCATCTGTTGGAGGCCTGGCCTCAAGATAAAGACAGAAGGACCTGGCCTACAAATTTTCCCAGGGGATAAGACAGTTGGCATCACCCGAAGTCTAGCTAGACATTAGTCCCCCAGTGGGGTGACCAAGAATCCAGATCCATTCCTTTCTAAAGAAAGTCTTTGTTCTATGTACACTTGCTACATGACTTGTTTCCCCATTGGATCAGTACTACCCAGGCAGCTGTATTTGTATTCTCATTGGTTGAGCATAGTTTTAAGCCACGTTGTGCCCACCTCATGACTTTGCTCTATAAAACCTCCTTTGAGAAGCAGGCCCATTGGCAATCCACATTCCTGGTCCCCCCTGTATTTCAGCAGCTTCCTCAATAAAGATTTCCTACTCTTAACCTCTGTCATTCCCTAGAATTCATTCTTCAGCTTTGGGGAACATGAACTCAATGTATCTGACATCGGCCAAGCTGGGAATTAGACTTATTTCTCCTATATCAAAACTGCAATCATTAAAATAATGTCTTCATCTGGGGAAGAGATTGTCCCTTACATTTGGGTATTCTCTACTATTCTTCCTGAGGGCCAGAGGCTGCCTCTCCTCAAGAATCATCACTGTTTGCCAAGAGAAAGCTGATGACTGGAAGAGGAGGAGAAAGGTATGGAAGAACTAGTGCTTTGTGGGCCAGGTGAGGACTCCACATTTTGAGCAATACCTACTTTCTGTCCTATGCAGCCTTTTTCATTCTAGTGGGATGAAGCAGACAAGTGAGGCAAGGAGAGGAGTCTGTACATGAGTAATTTACAGTAAGTTCCTGTGTGTCCCTAGAGGAGTAGCATCTCCTTTGAAAGAATTTCACAGGAAACAGGGTCCCAGGAGAGACCCAATGTTTAGGTCGGAGCATGGGTTGTGGAGGGGCTGTGTGAAAGGCGAGCTGTGAGGGACACATGGGCAGAGTTCAGTCACTGTGGACGGTCCTGAGAAGTCTGGACTTCATGTTCCTCAGACACACATGACCACATCTGTGTCTTAGACAACCACTCTGGATGCTTTAGCATGAACAGCCTGGAGAGAAGGCCATGGTACCAGTTATAAGATGCATTTTACAAAACCAGTCTGGAAGGAGTGCTTCAGCTGCAGTCTCAGTTAACCTTATTGATCAATTGCCTGACCTGTTATACAGAGTAATTATTAAATGCCCCAATATAAATTTTCCTTTCTGTCTCAAACTGCCAGGTTAGCATCACAAAACTAAAGTGTAGAAAATAAAGATTCTCAGTTTCTGGGTTTGTGAGAAATAAGGCTTTCAGAAAAGACTGGAGAAGCCAAGGCTCTCATGAGCATTGGTACATGTGCTGTGGCTTGCACCGCAGCCCAAAATAGCACCTCGCCCACAGGGAACTCATCGTCAAGGTAACTGGCCGGCATCTCCTAGGAGACAAGGGGGGCAGCTTTCCTGTGGACCACAGCAGGCTGTGAAAAAAAATACGCATGGCCTTGTATGAGTCATGCCCTTCCTTCAGGGAGCTGTTAGAAATGGGAGCACTTTGCATCTCTGTCTCTCACTAGATACACATCCACATGTGCAGTGTGTGTCCCTCCTGACACACACATCTGCAGACACACAACCATGGGGGTCACAGGGCGAGGAAAGAGCCTAGAATTCAGCCAACTTGTGGAAAGTGCAGGAGGGGAAGTGTACCCGCTCTGCAGGGCTGGGCGTCACTTGTCCTAGTCGTCTGTCTGGAGCATTTCACGGTTGGCAGAGCGGGTATCTGCCAGTCTTAGATCTGCCCATCACTAAAGTCCACGGCACAAGGCCCACGGAGAATAAGCCCCACAAGTGGCTGAGACGCCGTGAAGGCTGACTGTGGCTCTGGCAAGGTCACTGGGAGACTGAAGGGCAGCATGCTTAGGGCCTCTGGAACCCTTAGAGGCTTTCTTTAAAACCATTTTTTTACTTTGCTTCCCTTAAAGGTAAAAAACGTTCGGATTTGGTTAGGGAAAGGAAATAAAGAAATCATGAAATGGGATTGGGACCCTACAGGGGCTATATATAAGGTAGAAAAGATGATGAATGAAACATCCATAGAGTAAAATAGTTCGTCTGTGAGACAAATGAGCACATCCATCATCTCTCATCGCTGTCCATTTCTCCCTCCTGTAGCAAAATCAGCTACAGCCAACTCATCGGGCAGAAGTCCCGAGTACAATAAGCCATTGTTAACCCACAAGTTGCAATTAGACCTTTTGATTTATTCATTCTATATAGTCACTGCTTCCCCTGTTTCCCTACAATCCCATAACCACTATATTGTTTTCTACTTATCTAACCTTTAAGTGCCTGCTATAAAGTAAGTTTCATTTGGTCCAAATATACAGGTGGCCTACAGGAATAATGGTTAAATCTAGATCGATATGTGTAGCTGGTAGAGACTTTTCATTCCATCTTGGCAGGCCTGGCTTCTTTGTGGTTTGGTTTTACACTGGCTGAAGTTGCCTTACCTTACCCCATGCAGAGTTAGAATAAGCACTGTCACCTAAATGAACTAACTTCACTCATCAAACTGGAATGCAAACAACAAAAAAAGATAGCATATAAAAGCCAGAGTAATGTGCTCTCTTTAAAGGTAAGCACATGAGCTCTCAGACTTGGAGAATGTTGAAAAAGATAGGGTAAATGCACATAATTCACCCCACCACTTAACAGAGGAAGGCAGTGTGTCACAGTCTCATGAGGAGTCACTCAGAAGCGCCAGGCCCAAGCTAGGAACCCAGACATTGGCCTCCAGCATTCCTTTCAGGTGGCCACATGCTCAAAGGGTTTAGCTGCTTTTCCATCTCCACCTCAGAAATTATGTCCTTCAGCAAAGAGGTCTGTAATTTGGCACTGCTCAAGATCCCGCTGTATTACTTAGGAACAACAGGTGAAGAGCAGTGGGAGGAACCGCTGTTCCTATCATCCACAATTTTAGTGGATGTTACAGGAGTTATTTCACAAATAGCCCACCATGGATAAGCAACAGCAAGGCACTTACTTTATGGAGGCTTGAAGCTTCTCGCACAGGACAGTGAGGACAGAGACAACATCATCACAGAGGGCCTCTACAGATAAAGCTTTGAATCAGAGGAGGGGACAGGCATTAGACACTGGGGCGGTGGGGTTCAATACTTCCCTCAACCATCCTTCCCATCCTCTGCTTTGGACCTCTCCCAGGACTGAGGTGAATTTCAGATAGCATCTCCCATAGGTCACCAAAACCATCAAAGGATAGGTAGGAATTAAGTATACCCTTTCCTTTCTAAGATAAAACGTGAAAAAACATGGCCCAGAAGAAAATAATATATTGTTTTTTAATTGTAAGTTTACTCACACGAAAGTTTTGTTGACTTTAACAACCCAAAGAGGAAACAAGGATAGCATGAAGAAAGGTAGAAGCCAGAAGACCAAAGAAGAGGGTGAAACAATTCAGTCACCATCTTCACCTTCTTTATATATCTAGCCTCTGCACAACATGTGGTCTTTGTCAATAATGGAGCAGTAGCCAATGCTAGACAAATAATTTTTTTTTCTCTGAAGAGATTCTAATTTCTAGAAAATAGAATTAGAGATCCCACTGAGGCTCTGTAGAAAAATGGCCAGAATTTGTTATGTGTTTTCATGTGGATCCACAGCTTGCTGATTGTGTGAGCTCGGGCAAGCGTTGGTTTTTCCTTTTCATGAATATGATAAATAATGCCAATTTCATAGAATTGTTGACCCAAGTGAAATGCTACGTGTGAGCATCTGTTTTCTAGAATAACCTGTGAAGCTCTATACAAACATGCCTAAGTCTAAGTGCACAGAGAAGCATCAGGTCAACAAAGATGGAAGAAAAACTGGCCAGAGTGTAGGGGAGCAAATAAAAATAGATTTGGAAGAGGTAGGGGAAGAAACATAAATTCTAATCTTTAGAAGTTAAGACCTTAAATGCAGGAACAGAACTGAGAAATGCTAAGGGACAACAACAAAGCAGTCTTTAAACTCAGATACACAGATAGCCTTAGACTCAATTTTAGATTAACTTCAAATGAGCCACTGAGTCAGGCTTTACTAGGAAATTTTTTACAGATGGATCCTTGGTCAAAAGCAAGTTGTCTCCATTCTCAGTTTATAAAATCACCCTACATGAAAGCCAGGCTTTAATAAGAATGCAGTGGCCAAAGAGAAGAGAGGTCGGAGCAGCGTGTCTGCTAGCACAGCTCTGAGAATTCTGGGGGCGAGGCCTTGTTCAGTGCTCTCTGGCCCAGGACCCCAACATGTAACACGTGGGGACACAACAGCAAGAGTGTGACAGTAACTTATTGCAGACACTGCTAATTGCCTTTCTTGCATTTACTCTTTTCCTCCTAATTATAGTTACTCGGCTACTTCCTTTCTTTCCCTCTCTTCTTTTCCCACTCCTACCTTCTCTTGTCCTTGTGATTAATGCCAAAGATACAAAAGAAAATAGATGTTCCCAGCTTTTTTTTCAAATTACTAAACAAAGTCTGAAATAAAATCAGTGTTTTGATGTTTAAATCTGATGGTTTAAATTTTTCACATCTTTCATGAGAAAAGTATGCCAGCAGAGCTTGGGTTTTTCTTTTTTTTTTTTTTTTTTTTAATGTTTTTGATACAAGGTCTCACTATACCACTCAGACTCATAGTGATCCTCCTGTTTTCAACCTCCCCAGTGCTGGGATTACAGGCATATTCCACCACAACCAGACTCTGTGGCTGAGTCAGCATGCCCTGGGTGCAGGGGATTGAACCCTGGACCCTACACTTGCCTAAGCAGGTGCTTAGTCCGCTGAGCTATCTCACTGGCTCTCAGAGTTGTTTTTAATACTTAAATTTCTTGCTAATTATATGTGCACTTCTATTCTTTGCTTTTACTGTGGGTCAGAAAGAAAGAGCCATCATTTACTCTGTGACTTCAAGTGGGATCTCTGAAGGGCTCCTGGAAGATGGCTCATTTTTTATGTCAAGTGACTAGCATTTGACAAACACAACTCCAGTGGGATATCACTGTATGTCAGTCAGATTTCTATAACTGCACACCAGTTCTCATTTTCACAATTAATCCTGGCTTCATGGAGAAGGAAATAGCTTTATAAAACACTATCATCCTCCCAAGGGAGGTTAAGAGTTAACTTCCTTCTCGTAGTTAGAACCAGAATAGGCACAGTTGGCACGGGCAAGTGCAGGAGCAGAAGGCAGGTGGCAGCTGGTGAGACGACGCTGCACATGGCAGAGCTGGGCAGAGCCTCAGGAAGGAGGGTGAACCAGCCCAAGCCTGCCAGGCATCTTTACACTCCCATTGCCAGGCCCAGAGCTGGCATTTTTACCACCTCTTTCAAAACTGAGCTAGTAAAAACCAAATCCGGTACCTTGACTCCCGCATTCTGGTGGTGCATCTGGGTTTTCAATTATCTAGAAAACAAGAGGCTCACAATTAGGAGATACAGGTACAAAAAGCTCTGCTCAGACACTGGAAAATTGTAGGAAACAAAATGGAATTCACAGTGCTCCGGGCTCAGCACCTCTACTCAAGTACATGGTTTGGGCTCTTGACAACGGTTCACTGTTGACTGCATTTAGAAGAAACACTGTGGTGTTCAGAACTCAGCTTAATGCATACTAGAATAAAGCATTCATGAATCTACACACTTCCCGAAGGCTTCAGCCTTATGGTGCCTTATGGTTCCAGATTGCTAGGCTATGGTCTGTGGCAATGCCTACCTAAAGAGGCACAGACAGCCATCTACCCCAAGTCAATAGACTATACCCACTGTGCTTGGCCCTAACAGAGATGGACTCCTAAGATGGGATGCCTTAGGCTGTGGGGCTTGAAACTGCTGGTCATAATGCCCACTGCCCAACAGTGCTATCTTCCTAGGTACTCCAGGGAGCATATTCACATCTGACTGTCTCTCAGACTCATGGCTGTTGCTCTGTAGATCCAGAACTGCCGGGGCCAAGTCAGCACCTAGGAAAAACAGGAGGAGGAATGAATGCTGCTTACAAACAATACTCTAGGAAGACCACTCTAGGAAGACCCACGGACTCCTGAGCTGAGGACTGGGAGGAGGCGCTTCTGCCTGCCCACCTCTTTGAACCAGGAGATCAAAAGGCATTTTTGTGTCAATTCCAGGTGTGTGAATCATTCAATGGGATGGGTTTAAAAAAAAAAAAAAAAACACCTTTATTTGTTTATGTTATGGCTGGCTTAGCCTGCCCTGGGGGTGGGGCTGGTGCAGCATGTGGTGCCCAGGATTGAACCATGGTCCTTGCCATTGTCTAAGCCTGCCTAAGGCGCTTTAGACCACTGAGCTATCTCGCCGGCCCTGGGTGGGATTTTTTTTTTTTTTTAAACATGCTATGGGCACATATTTCTACTTTTCTTAATTAATTTGCAAGCTCAGCTGCTTCCACAGCAAATTTTGTTAAATATGTTAGCATCTACAACTCAGCGCATGGTTACAGCAATACTCTCTCAGGACACACACTTGAATTACACCTAATGGTAGGAGACGCCCTACCCCCAGCCCCAAATACTTGCATGCGGCAATTTTGCCTTCTGAAATGAGCAATTTACTGTTTAGCAACAGTTTTGGTTTGCTAAGTAAGCTGCTTAATAAAGCTGGTTTAAAACCTCAGAATTTCTGAGGATACAAAATCAAAACTGTGACACACTTACTCTATAGGTGGCGTTGAGGGATACGCAGGCATCAGGTCAGGTGTACGTAACGTCAGTCCTTTTGCACTCCACACTTAGCTGGGTCTTTCTAATTCTGAGGGGGCTCACGACACCTTCTCAGTGATAGGTCACATTGTAAAAATACAGACGCTGTCCCCTGGTATGGCTACGTATTCCCTGGGGTGTGCATCACCTCTTCAGCTCAGGCCTTGCCATTCCTACAGACGATTCCTCTCTATCAGCTGTTGAACAAAACTGCTAGCTCTTCAGTGACAAAACCCCAGGTTGCCTTCTACCAGACAGCTGTGCTCTGTGCACCCTGAGAACTGTGTTTTCCCATGACATGGAATCACATCTCTAAGGGATTGAATGAGGAGGAGAAAGGAAACAATACGAAGAGGAATTTTCCACATAATTTGGGATCTTGCCTATTCCAGGATGAATCCAGATGGTTGATGATGAGCAGAACCAGAAGACTGACCAGCCACACAGAACTCAGGTCAAAGGCACATAATCACAACTATACCTGTTACTACCATTCTACAGCAGAGGGTAAGAACCGAAAGGCTAGGGCATTTGACTTGAAACTCAGTGTAGTTACTGGTCACTAAAGGATGGGGATAGAGCATGAGAAATTCTTTCTCAAGCCATTTTGCATTGTATGAGCATAGCAGTGTTATCTAAAGCCAGCTAAGCAGTATAGCTTCCTATACCCCTGGGCTGCATGGTACAGTCCACTGTACCTGCAGTCTGCCATTGACCAAGAAACCCCACCTTGTGTGAAGTGCAACTGTCTGCTCCTACTTAAACATTTCAGCATAAGGCTAAATATAATTGAAAGCACTTTCAAACCACATTTCACTGAAATATTTCATTTTAAAACATTAAGACACCATTAATATTGCAGTATATGAGAATGTTGTCATTTTAGTAAGGATGGAATATGATTGTGGACTATCATAACATCTTCAAAATCTTAGATGTATGTCTACTGAAATACTTTTTCTCTGAATGTTTTGTATTTATAGATTGTTTTACAAAGCCAATGTTCCATACTATTATATTCAAACTCTTGGTTTATAATGAGGAAAATTTAAAATATCTCAAAATAATTTTGATAGACACACATGTTATACAGATAACAAAAGTAAAAGAAAAAGCAGAAATTCAGCATGTATTTTTTCCATGTTAGTGTGTTCAGTGCTGGTAGCCACAGGGCATAGGAGCTGGGCACGTGGATTGGGGGTTGGTCAGCAGCCCAGGCTTGGGCTCTGGGCCTGGCACCTCGAGGCTCAGTAATTTCCCCTCACTGGGCTTTATCTTCTTATCTGGGTGATTAGGAGTGGAAGAGTTTGATTTGACAATCTGTGAGGTTCCTTGTGGCTGCATTATTTTCTACAGTCAGAAAATAACTAAGGTTAAACCTGAAATCTTAATGTCTGTACAATTAATCTCTGAGATCTTTCACACTGCAGCTGAGGAGTCCTAGTTTAAAACATGATCAATATCATTTCAGGTTTTATGAGAAATTCAGCCTAAGTTACTGCAAACAGAGGCAGTAACTTAAAAAAAAAAACCAAAAAAAACCCCACCCATTTGAAGAGGAACCGTCTTGCTGTCATAACACATACAAGAAGCCAATTCAATTTACATTTTTCCCTGGCAACTCATTTCAGACAATCTGCTCAAATGTAGAGCAGCAAGCTCCGGTGGGCCCTGCTAGCTGAGAGGACTAGTTGAGGCCAGCTTCACGCTGGTGGACAGCAAAGGAGGGAGCTCTGGAGCAGCCTCTCCATTAAAGGACAGCACTCCGAGTCTCCAGGTGTGCGTTTACCTGCTGAGATTCAGCTTTCTTAACTTCATATTTACTAGTAAATTATTTCTTTTTTTCTCTCTCTCTCTTTTTGGATGTAGGGTTTCACTATGCATCTTAGACTCACTGATCCTCCTGTCTCAGCCTCTCCCGTGCTGGGATTACGGGTGTGCACCACCATGCCTGGCATGGGTTCCGGGGTGCAAATTCAGAACCTTGTACTTGGCTATCTTCCTAGCCATATCAAAATAATTTTTATTTAAAATATTCAATTAAGAAGTTTAAAAGGGAAGGGGTGATAGCAGTCTAAGTGTGTGCTTAGGCAAGCACAATGACCAAGGTTCGATCCCCAATACCGCATGCTGTGTGGGCCCCAGAACCCCAGCTGTGCCATGCCAGCCATGGAAACTGGGCCTGGTAGCATTTGTCTATAATCCCAGAGCTGAGGAGGCTGAAACAGGAGGATCACTACGAGCCTGAGCTGAGTAGCAACACCCTGTACCAAATACATAAATAAAAAAGATTCTTTTTTAGAAGTTTAGAAAACATGAACAAAAGTAAATTTTAAAGCCATGGCAAAATTTATAAAAATTGCATAAAAAGAAAAAACTCTCAAAGCTTTGAAGGTGAAACAAGCAAAATCCTAAACAGCCGATTTATGTAAATTAGTGCTGCTCCCAAATAAGCAAGCCCTTCTCAGTGTGGCAGGTGGCAGAGCAAGAAGTCACACGAAGACACGCCCAAGACCACAGTGGGCGTGGAGTGCCCCCCCCCACCCCCGCTTACCGTGTTCTCCTGCCTCTGCCGTAGCTGTAACGTCAGGTCACTGAGCATCTGGCTGAGAGTGGCCCGCACTGCGGTGTTGATACTGCGCTGGTGGCAGCTGCACGTGTAGGTCTCGATGCACACCTGGGAAAGAAGAGAGCGGCCCGTCGGCTGGGGACAGCAGTTCATATTGACGCTCTTTGACCTCCACCCAGAGGCTGGCAAATCCCCCTTAAACAGAAAGCCGCCCCGATTTCAGGCTAGCTATTAATAAGAATAACCCTGACCCACTTAAAATTCCTGGACATTTGTCCTTCAGCATACAGGAAAGGTAGACTTTCCCTATGAAGTACCATGTTTACAGTCTTACTCTTCCGAGCTTCCGGGGGTAGGGGGGAGTGCAACACTGAATTTTACCCACGTCTAACAATTCCATCTGAAACAGACTCAAGTGGCTGGAAGTGAATCTGCTCTCTTCATGGGCAAACAGGACAGACTTTATGTATTTTGAGGAAAATGAGTTCTTTTTAATGATTTTTCATTAGGACATGTTTGCAGCGCCTAATGGTCACGTCCATCAGCATGACTTGGTAGTCTTCGTCACACATCCTAATTCTTCCTATTCCCCCTTCCCTGCCCCCTCCATCTTTTGATCTCCTACCCATTCATGAATGACTGATCTGTCTCCTTTTTTATTTTTCTCTGTAAATTATTTACACTTTTGGTTGCTTGTATAAAAGAAACCATGTGCTATCTAAGCAGGACGAATTTGTCAACTCATGTTGTACAGCCTGGGTAACCCTTCCTCCTGCATGATAAGTGAACCCAGCCTCGAACTGACTGTAGCTGCGCTCTTCTGGACACTGACGTGGGTAGCACAGCTTACGGCACATGGTCCCTGGTGACTAAGCCACACTGGGATTGAGGGAGCTAGGAGTGAACACCATAGTACCTGATTGGAAGCCTCCAGTTTGAATTTCCCTGGATTCGGTGACTTGTAATTGATCACGTTCTCCATGGGAACTCTGCAAGCTGTGCTCATAGGGCTGCTTCGGGAATATCGGGTCTTATTTGGGACAGGGTCTCCCAAGCCACAGTAAATCTCTATCACTGCATTAGCTCCCATCCTTTGGTACTTCTGCTGTCATTTGAGAACCAGAGCACAGCCTCTGGAGGGCTGCGAGGACCCCCAGGGGAAATAAACGCCTGCCGATGCCCTCCTCCTCTCCTGCCCCACATCCTGCTGAGACCGTAACGCCTACCGGGATCCCTTTGGCTCTTGTGTGTTCTCAATATCTAGCTGAGCATTCAACACTTCCTGGTGGCTACTGATGGAGAAATCTCAATGTTAAAAAGATCGCTTATTGATCATGACTTTCAGAGTTTTGCGGCTTATCATTCCTTTTGGAGCTCCAGGAGTAGCCGTGACCAGTACTGCATGCTTTCAGCCTGCTCCGTCTTTCTTCTCCATAATGGAGTCCAGCCTTCTTGGTTCACAAAGCACGGTTACACACCAAAGTGGAAAGAGGGATTTAATGGGCCCTACGTTATTTTTCTAGGAATAGCTCTGTGGAGACTGAATGCCAGTCTTTGTTATTTGTGTCACACAGGTAATGAGAATTTTCTGGAAAACCTCATCAAAATAGCCTTTTTGGAAAAATTCAGTTAAATTTTTTTTTCTTTTGTGGTTCTGGGGACTGAACCCAAGCCTTGAGGACTCTAGGGAAGAGGTCTACCCCTGAGCTACACTCCCAGCCCCCAAAAGGAAATAGTGCCTTTAAAGTTTAACTTAGCTACGAAGCAGCATCTGAAACTTAACACTGTATTTGCAATTTGGTCCGGATTAATTAATTTAATGGTAAAAGAAAATAGAAGTTACAAAGTATTTTTTTTCAAATAGCTATTTAGAACATGTGAATCTTAGGGGCCTGGCAGGATGACTCAGTGGTCTGAAGCGCCTGCTTAGGAAAGCTTAGGCGGCTTTAGGGACCGTGGTTCACCCCGGCACCACATGCTACACCAGCCCTGCCCTCAGGGCAGGCTGAGCTGGCCATAAAAATAAATAAATAAACAAATAAACAAAAGTTCTGAAACAAGAAAAAAAAAATTAAAAAATAAAATTGTAAAAAAAAAATTAGAACATGTGAATTTTAAATTCATGTCCTCAAATGATTATGGATTGTAATGCATTTGAATATAAAATACTTGAAGTATACTTACTTCAAGTAAAAGGTCTTTAAATCCCAAAAGGTTTCTGCTTCGCCATGTGATAAAATGATTTCAAAACCTTAAAAGCACTTCTAAATGAATACAACATTTCATTCTAATGAAATTAAAATCTCCATGGTCTAATTAGATACACTGCTATGATCTATACCTCAAAACTTAACAGTTTTCCTTATATCTTATGTTTTTCCCAGAAATCTTTGTGAGTACCAATCTTTAAGATTTCTAAGCTTTGACATTAATTTATAGGGGAATTTTAAGTCTTCAAAGCACTGAAGATGAAAGAGCAGCTATTCTGAGAGCACAATTCCACACTTGATAGAAATTTTCTTGAATTCTAAGCCATTAACACTAGGCATAAGAAATGACATCAGTCACTTTAGACTCGAGAAAAAAGAACTTATACAATGCATCAAATTATATGTTACACAGTGTTATAAATAGATAAGAACTCTGCATATATCAAATGCATTTTTCTTTTTCAGTCTTAACATCCTAAGTTGCTAATACTACAGAGATAATATTGGACATGATTTACTGTGGTAAGCATTTGATGAAAAGAAAATGTGAGCGTGTTTACTGAGCTAAGAAAAAGGCATTCTCTAAGACACTTATTCTGCCAAAGTTGGAGAGATATATGCATCTGATGGCAGGATAGCTCACTAAATATAGAAATGACTATGTATTTGATAATACTGCTATCTTTAGGTACTTGGAAAAAATGTTGTATCAGCTGTCCTGTTGTTCTAAGAGTTTCTTACACTGGCTGTAGTAGTGATAAATTGGTAAACTACTAAGGTTCATGGATGCCAGGCTTTCATTTTAACTCTGAGCACTGCATTCAAAAGCAAAAATTTATTTTATTTTATTTTTTATTTTAATTAAGTAAGGAGGTAGCTTATCAATTTATTTGTATTTAGTACAGAGTCTCATTACACAGATTGAACTCCTGCTTTCAGCCTCCCAAGCACTGGGATTACAGGTGCACATCACCATGCCCAGTCTCAGTGGCCCTCTCAGAGCACCTGGGGTAGGGCTGGCACAGCACACCTGGGATTGAACCTCAGTCCCTGCATCTGCCTAAGCAGGAGCTTTAGTCTGCTGAGCTAACTGGCTGGCCCTTTCAAAAGCAAAAGATTTTTTACTATGTGATTATTCTTCTTCCTCTA